>JAKUCV010005226.1:90173-177841 GCA_028386065.3 Turnera subulata
CACAGCTGAACGCCTCCCTGAAGAAGGTCAGCTCTGCGGTGATGCAGATCGAAGTGGCGTGTATGGCACTCTCGTCCAACGTAGAAAACTTAAGGAAGCTTGTAAAGGATCTTGGGAAACAAGTAACTCCATAGAGAGTACTTCTTGTCTGTTGTAAAACCTTATTATGAAATTAATAAAATAAATTTCCTTTTTAAATCAAAATTATTGTTCAATTATGTAAACTCGTGCTAACAGAAGGTTAAAAACATTTCAAGCAAAACAAAATCAACAATATGAATATAAAATCAAATATAAATAAACTAAAATTAAATCTCATTTAACAAGACCAAAATATATAAAGAAGTTAAAACAAAAATATTTCATGATCGGCGTTCTAAATCGATCGTAGACATCCTCGATCCCGAGAAACGTGTCACGTACAAGTAACGATGACGTCTGTTAACCTCGTGAAAAAGATACCCGACAACAGGCAAGGCGATGATCACGAGAACGTCCTGTATCGTTAACTCGCACGGCGATGATCACGAGCACATCCTGTGTCTCTCGAAGGACACGTTACCCACTTGTTCACAATTTCCGCATAAGCCAAAACGTCTGTCAAGCTCGCATCTCTCCACGATGTCCGAACAGCTGTGAGCTTGTCGCACATGCGCTCTACTCGAAATACGGCCCCATCCGTCTAACCTCATCGGTCACGGATGCTTGTGATTAAAGATGCAAGAAATTAATGACACACCATCAAAAGAAACGCCAAGGTAGCCAGGGCGTAAGAATTCGTGAGTTAGGAAAAGCCTGAAAAACTCTGGCATGGGTCCGAAAAATGCGTAAAGCAATAAATGCAAGCAACGGTAAAATTCAAAAGGCAAGATTCTTGAAAATCAAAAACGGTAATCACGCTCCCCATAAGAGTATAAAAGGGTAAGCGGTGATGTGTAAATCATCAAAAGCATTAAAGCAACAAAACCATTCTGAAAAAAAACAAAAACGCAACGCTCCAAAAACAGAATCCCACACGTTCCAATCAAGATGCCTGCTCCCTCATCAGTCTTCTTCGTCGAAGGTGCCAATCTCGGCAGAAGGAATCGTCTAGCCTACAGCATGGTCAACGAACGTGCTGAGGAGCTACCGAACGAGCTCGGCAGAATGCCGCGCTTGGTCTTCGTCGACGAGCTCTACTCGTCACGGTTCTTCGTCACTCCCATGGAAGAGGTGTTCTTCCTGGAGGATCGCGGCACTCTGAGGACCTCCTACTACGGCTCAGCAAACTCCGTGATGTTCTTCATCTCGGATAGGCTTCAAGAGTTCAACCTGGAGTCCACTTGCCAAACTATGGAGCAAGGCGCTTACTACCAGCTCTCAATGACAGCCCAGAGCATACCCAGAATGACTCGGCTACCTCCAATCTGGCCAAAGGTACGTCTGCTGGTGTGGAACTGCAGAGGAGTTGCAAGGCGTGCACAGGAGTTCTCACGCACTTTGAGGGACTTGAAGAACCAGTACAAGCCCAACATGGTTCTTCTGACGGAGACACAGTGGCAACCACGGGACGATCATGGTCTGATTCCACTCCGGTTCCCTCAAGCTAACCGGTTCGAGATTCCTGGTCAGCGCGACAGAGGCGGCATGTGGCTTTCTTGGAGCGACAGAGTCACTGTCAACGTCAACAGTGACGCAAACAGCTTCCGCGTCAATGTCGTTGCAAACCGTTAATGTATTTTTCTTTTTTATAAAATATCAAAAGAATCGATGTAATATTTCTCTTTTTATAAAATATCAATGTAATATTTCTGTTTGCAATCAATATATTAATATTTCCCTTTGTATCAAAATATTAGCAATATTAATAATATTTGTATTTTCGCACATTATGGCATCATTTACCTCTTATGTGTATGTCCCACGACAGCTGGCGTCCCTTGACTGGATCCATAATGCACTAACTAAAATGATATAAAATAAATAACAAATGGAGCGAACTATGCAAACAAGACAACAAACACACATAACTGCCCAACAAGACCTAACGCCCGCTCCGCTACCAAAATGAAACGCCCCGACCCGTGTTTACCGTGTACGGTAAATACGGGTCGGGGCGTTTCAAATGAAATGCCACACTTTAGGGATCTTGGGTACCAATCTTTAGGGGCCTATGCCTAATAATATTTTTACAGGTAGACTAATCTAAGATACTACTTAGTATCAAAATTAAATCAAAGACTGGTGTGGAAGAAAAAAATTGCATGGCTCTATAATAATGTTGTAGAACTTCTTTATTTAGTTTGATAATGATATTCAAATCTCACATAATATCAATTCCCTATGTGGCCTCCGGCACCTCCGTAGAGTACTAAGTGTTGAAGTGGGCCTCCAACATTTCCTTCATCTATCACATCATATTGTATGACGTCTAGCATTGCCTTAGTTTTAATATGTTGCTCACGACTGTTTTCATCAAGAATAGTAATTTGTCCACAACATGCATCTTTCGTTGTATCCTCATAAAGCTTTGCATTACCAGAGCCCATTGGTGGACTGGGAATACTAGTAGGAGTGAAGACTTGTCCTCCCCAATCTACATAATCGGCCATGCCAGCTAAATCGTTGAATATTGCATCAGGCCACCATCCAAGAATACCGTGGTCTTCAATTTCAAGATTCCACCTTTTGTTTTTTGCTGACTGTGACCGATAAGAAAACATAAAAGACTATTAGTAAAATATATAAATTATCTTATCTTTCTAATTGAAATATATGTTACAACTTTTTGTAATTATTTAAAGTTAATATAACTTTGATAATGGCTTACTCTGTGAATGAAAAAGTATGTTCCAAAAGTCGGTCCCCCTACTTTTGAGATCTCATCATCATTATAAACATAATCAATTGGTGAAGCTGGATTGACATGTACAAATCCAGGACATAATAAATTGAAGCAATGAACATTGACTCCCTACAGACAAATAATAAACGTTAGCTAGAATGAGAACATTTAAAATTAAGAATTTCTTTTTCTCTTCCACTTAAATATTAGAAAATAACTTACATTTGTATATATATAAAGGTGAGTTCGATTGTCATTGTAAAGAGGTGGGTTGACCTGTAATATATAAATTAAAATAGCATAAAAATATTTAAAAGAAATAAAACAAATCATCTAATGAAATATCTTGATAATTTTGTACATAAAGATTTTTTTTATTTAATAGCATCCATAACTTAGGTTCATTTTCAGATAGTTTCTATTATTTTCTTACACTAATATATTTCATAATTAATAATTGTGTGTGTTATATGATCATGCAAAATTGAACGAACTTTTTAATTATCATGACAAATAATTTAATATTTATATTGTCCTCTACTTCTTTATAGAATTAGGATTGAAAAATAAAACAACTTGCAATTAATAATTAAAATCAATAAGTTAATTTATCGTCCAACCAACTTCTATACTGTCTACGCCTTTTTGGATCTTCATGCGACTATAACTTGCTTGGCTATTCTGCACTATTGGATTATATACACTTGCAAACATATGTGCTCCATTATATTGTCTGCCTACATCGTTTGTGTGAACTTTAGCATACTGCAAACAAAAAAAAAGTCAATAGGTTAAGAAATAAGCTAACATATTATTCTTTGTTTTCTTTCTCCTTTTGGAATTTATATTTCTAAACATTTCTTATTCTATTCTAAATATTATACTTGAGGTAATTTAGGTATACCAAATTTTTTCGAAAATGAATCTTTTGTATATAAATATTCACAAGATCATGATTAATTATATAGCATATGATATTTCCACTATATAATTTGTAATAAAGAAAAAAAAACTTACATGAAGACCAGGATCTTTTTCAGATTGAGGACTATATCCTGAATGATGCGCTCTTGAGACTAACCTAGATCTGGTAATATCTTCTTTTTTTACTTTCTTTATTGGGATAGTACCAAGAGGACATCCGTACCCATTAAGCCATATATTATTTGAATACGTCTTTGATGAATAATTTCTATCAGTTTCTTTGCCACGTAATAATGGTTGCATCTGCAATAGAATGTAAAAGAAAAGAAAAAAACAAGATTAACAGGAAAAGGAGCACTATCTTTCCTGAATAAAACACAAGCTATAATTTATATCAAAAAGAAAAAACAAGCTATAAATATACCTGGAATATATCAGATTTATTATGATTATGATTCTTCATGGCTGAATGATCGAATGCCAGTTGCTCGAAGAAGTCCACACAGTGATATGTCTCTCCATATTTAGTCTGGTAATATATAAGAACTATTTTAGGTTATACCTTTTTCTCATAATTTTATATAGATCTTCGTGTTTGTATCATACACACATTTTTTTTTCTTTCAAGAAAATATGTACATATTTTTTTTTGTATAAATAATTTCTTACATTCTCTTCTCCATAAGCATAATATCAATCCTTACCCAAAAATTTTAGGATTCTATATATGACAAGTACATTTATATCCATCAAAATTGCAGCTTTTATAGTAAATGCATAAGTAACCTGAATTGTTGTTTTAGGTGGCTTATTGGGATGTTTGATTTCCTTCTGGTAAACCAAGTTCTCATCTCCAAATAACCTCCTACTTTCAATTCCTTCACAACTCAGTAGGCATAATATGCAGAGTATTATTTGAATATTTTCTAGAGTCATAACTGTACCCTGCATGAAGAAAAAAATAATAAGGAATTAGTGTTAAGAGTAAGACAATATAGGTGAAGATTTCATTTTTCAAATTACATGAATAAACGTTATTTATTTTTTATTATTTACGGAACTACAAAAAGTGAAAAAATTAATGAAAATAATATATATAAGATCTAACCAATCAAAAACAGAATTACTGAGTATAAAATAAAGACTGGACAAACAAGTAGCTACCTCATCTTGTAAAGAAAAACACATTATAAGAACAAAAAATTAATTTATGTGTTTGAAATATCATTCAAGGAGTAAAAACAATGCCCATTCAGGATAAACCAGACCACGTGAGGAAGGAAATATGACTAATCAATTACTTCTTGAACTATTCATTAAGAAAAAATGCTTCTTAAACTTTTGTTTGGGTATAATAATTGAACATATACATTGAATAAAATGACAGTAATTAAAGAAAGTGATAAAAAATAACAATCACAAATTAAAAATTATAATAAGAAAAACTAGACAAGTATGCTCATCTAGCATCCAAGTAAAGACTGTGGAGTTATGGGTTTCTTCTCAAAACTTACCAAGTAGTTTGCTGAAATGGATGCAAAGAAGACTTGGGAAGTGGGTATTGTTCGCTAAAGTATTGTGAATGAATAATACTAGAGATGTTAAGACTCTTTATATGTGGCATGATTGTACTGATTACAAAATGGATATAATATGATTGACTTGAAATTGAAAAAGTGGACGGTCATGATTTGTGCTACGTTTCATAGTAACAAATTATTTTTTTTCCTAAACCATTTTTGGTATATAAATTATTTCGATAAGACAAAATTTCTTAATGAGGTTCTTATCCACATTTTGTGGCAAAGCAGATATATGACAATCTAACCTTACCTAATAAAAGCATTTTTCTGAGTTGAGGCTCATAAATATATTAGGTAGTTGCACAACCATCCAAAATAGTCTAACTAAAAGTTGGAACGTAATTAATATTTTCTTAATCTAAATTTTGTCCGACATCATATTTATAACGTTCTCAATTTCAATTCTTCTTCAAGTCTCCCTTCTGGAAGGTGAGAACATGACATATATGTCATAGTAGGAAAGGTATTTTTGGTTATAAATTAATTTGAAATTTAAAGGAGAATTTTAATTAGATTGTTATCCAGATTTTAATTTATACCTAGTTTGACGAATATAATGCAGTTACTAGTTTTGAATCATCCAAATAAGGGAAACTAGAAGTTGTAACTTAATTATTAGGTTCTCATCTAAATTTTGTTCTGGAGGAAATTTGAACTGCTTCCATTCATTCCTTGGACCTCTTTATTTCAGGAAGTTTCCTCGAGGGCCTCCTCCCTATTAATTGATTTAATTGTTTTAGATGTAACTTGCCACCCATCCAAGCTAAACCTGGGAGTCAACAAAAATTAGGGTTTTTTCTTCTCTCTCTTTTAGAGGAAATCCTAGATTTACAGATTGGGCTGGCACCGACGACTTTCTCCCCGGAGATAAGCCCCCATCAAAGTTCTTTTCTATTCTGTTTTAGTTGTGTTGGTTTATTCTCACTTTTTGTGGGTTTATTTCTCTCCGAGGAGTTTTTCTAACTTTTTTGGGTGTTTCAAATAAAATCATGAAAATCAAAAGCCATGGAGGAAGATTCAACTTGCAAAACTATTCTTTGTCTACCTCAGAAATTTACTACCAATGAGATATTTCACCCCACAGGTATATCTCGCCTTCGCCTGTTGGTTTGGTAGTTGCTGCACAGACCATACAGGACATGATAGTAGTGTGCTTTTGTAAATGCTCTATTGAAAGATAAAAATCTCGTTGTGCAACTCTATGTAATAGATTGGGAAGAATTCTCATGTTAATTTTTTCTTATGGTTTTGTTAGAATCAATCTTCACCTATGTATTCTCAAATCTTTATATTTATTTATATAAATGAAGGATGCTCTTTCTCTCAAAAAAAAAAACTTGCCACCTATTTATGTAAAATACAAAATTTGTTTCTGACAGAGCTACATATTCCATTAAGTAGAGAAGACTTACAGCAACGAGAGTTCTACAATTGGAGATCCTTTGAAATTGACTTAATAAACATCAGCATATTAATTATATCGAAAGAATACGGTAATAGTAACAGAATTAAGAACGAAAAGAAAGAAATCTTGGACTCGATGTGAGTCAGGCCAAGTATATTCCACAATAATCAATGACAGTTACAATGCGTTGTGGTGAGAGTACTTATACTCCTGTACTAACATTGAAAGACAAGTCGTTTACTTACGAGATATGATACGAGCACAAAGGCATCGTATCAATACTCCCCTCCCAAAGAATCAAAGTAATCAATCACTCAAGAAACTACTACAGGTATGAGCAACCAATACAATCACAATGCAGTAAACCAACACTTAAATGACAGCACCTACTCCACAGAATTAAACCAACACAGCAACAATTAATACTAACTCAACACAACAACAGCAACTAATATTCAACTTTGAGAATTTCAGCAACTAATATTCAAACTCTGGGAATTTGAAGATGATCTCATCAGACCACTTCCAAGTAGCATCCGAGGGTGAACAGCTAGACCAATGGATGAGCAATTTTTTGGTCGTAGTATCGGCTCTTCTGTTAGGTTTCCTTTCCAATATTGTTGCAGGTTGCTTGGCTGGAACATCAATAAAAGTAGGCAACTCGATGGAACCAGAAGCAACAAGACCAGGAGCCAATTTTAATTGACAAACATGGAAGACATCATGAATTTAAGCACCAGCAGGAAGCTCCAATCGGTAAGCTACACCAATCTTTTCCAGAACCTTAAAAGGCCCGAAGTATTTCGGAGACAATTTTTGATTAATTCTGCTGCACCGTTGTGTGTAAGGCTAGTTTTAAGAAAACCCAATCACCAACCTCAAAGGTGCACTCGCTACAATGCTTATCAGCCATAGACTTAATAAACATCAGCATATCAAATATATCGAAACTCCCCCAGAATGAAAACTTGACCAGTAATCTTATTTGTGAGAGAGAAGATTTGAAATCTTCCCATTTCATGGTCCCATTTCTTCTTCGGCCTCTTTTCTTTCCCATTTCATGGTACGCACTGAATATTATAGGCTTTTTTCCAATAGTTAGATCTGGTTTGTACAATTTTCCTCCCAAATTTTTTTTTTAAAAGACTCGAAATTTTTAACTTAGGGGCAACCCGTATCACAACAATCTCCAAGTTAGAAGACTCGGGTTAAATATATTTTACCTACCTGAACTTTGTTTTAAAAATAAATTGGTACCTCAACTAAAAAACCCTTATTTTGGTACCTCAATTATATTATTTCAAAATTTTAATACCTTGAATTGAACCAATTTGAGGTTCAACTAGTTTGGTATTGGGTGGCATCGATGAGTGGCACGTGGCATCATCAAAGTCATTCAAAATGATTTTATATTTTTTTAGAAAAATAATAAGCTGAATAAAAATTTTAAAATTAAAAGCATAAATATTTAAAAAAATAAAAAAGATTTTCTTCTTTAAACAATAATGAGTTTGGAATAAGAGTATTTTTTCTAAAAAAATGAAAATTTAAAAAATAAAAAGATGACAGAAAAATAATAAAGAGAGGAAGATGAATCTTTTTTTTATCTTTTTAAAATTATTATTTTATATTTTAAATCTTTAATTTTTTAAAAAATACTCACCTTTCTCCTATTATTATTTTTCAAAAAATAATAAGGAAAGAAAATGAGTATTTTTTAAATTAAAATATAAAAATAAAAAATAAAAAATAAAATTTAATAAGGAGAGGAAGATGGATGTTTTTAAAAAAATAAAAAATTGAAAAAGGATATAAAAATAAAAAATAATAACTAAAGGGAGTTTTGACTTTTTTGTCTTTTTATCATTATTTTTTTTTAGATCTTTCGAAAAAATTCAAGAATAATTTTCAACAACCTTGATGAGGCCACGTGTCATTCAGCGGTACTTTCCACTATCAAACCGGTTGAACCTCGAATCGGTAAAACTCGAGGTAATAAAATTTTGAAATAATATAATTGAGCTACCAAAATAGGGATTTTTTTAGTCGAGGTATCAATTTTTATTTTAAAACATAGTTGAGGTAGGTAAAATGTATTTAACCCTGAAAAACGTTTTTCACGATGTTTTCTTTATAATTTACTTCCTATGCTTTTTCTTGGCTCATATATACGGTCATACTTCTATTCTAAAGCCATTATTTTGATTTTACCCAAAAAGGGGATTATTTGAGTTTTCATGCCAAGTCCAAATAATTGGTTAAATGGCACAGCTTGTCCCTTCATTTTATTAATTTCAATGTTTATATCCCTTCTCTTTTAATTTGAACGATTTTGTCCCCTAACTTGTTGAAAACTAAACAACAATGTACAAATTACCTATTATTGCTGGTAACCAATCAGACAACAACACGTATATGTGGGGGCCAACTGGTGTAGAATTGTTTATTATTTTATTTTTTCTTTTTAATTTTCTATAATTTTTATTTTGAAAAATGCTTATACTAAATAAACTCATTAAACAATCTCATATTCTTCCCTGTTCCACTTCTCGCTTTCTTTTACTTCTCTCACGCAGAAACAGAAACACCTCGACTACAACTCTAGGATTGCCTTCTCCCACCGTTTCCCACCAACAAATGAAAGAAAAGGAAGTTTCCAAGCTCCTTTATTATTAATCCTTAATCGTCCCATGAGCGAATAATACATAATCTATTGGAAAGTACAGGTGCCAATATTTTCCTCGTTTCACATAAATCTTTAGTCGCTTGCACATAAAAATCCACCCCTATAGTTGTGTGCTTAGAAGAAACAACAATACCAATGTTAGAAATTGTAATTTGAAATGGATAAAACGAATCCCTTATAGCAACTGTCGTGGGTTGACTCAGCCCACACTCCTTTCCTTGTTATTAATTAGTAATTAAAATAAATTAAATTTATGACAACATCTCTGTCTTCGAAGGCAATTCGAGCCTGTTTTAGGTTGAACGGTTGAAGGAGTTTCTTGAGATCAGCTGTTTGTGGGAAGCAAGATTGGCCACACCGGGAGCTTTAAAGATCTGGGCATGACCGTGGCAGAGAAGCAGTGGAAAGTCTGGCAGCAGATTCGGCCGAGACGGGGCCGTAGCAGAGGAGAATCAGGCGGATTAGGAGGAGAGGAGGTTGATGGAGAGAAGAGAAAGAGAGAGAGTTTGTTGGAGAAAAGTGCAAAGTGACCCAAAAATATTGTCATTGCTTGTTGCTCAGGTAGTTGTAGTCAAGGGAGTTAGTGTAGTGGGGCGAGTGAGTTGCATGAGCTGCTAGTGGTACGGTAGGTGTGTGATTTTAGAAATTCTGGGATGTGTTTTTGTAGAGGCAAACTTTGTAGGGATGAAGATGGATTTAAAAGTGGAGGAGGAAAAGGATTGGAGTTAGATTTTGTTGATTTTGATGGTGCGATGGGTGGGGGAGGTGGCGGCGGCAACACCAGTATTGTAGTAGCCTTGTAGGTGTCGTCTCCTTCAAGAGAATAGAAAAATGATTAAAGAAAAAGGAAATAAAAAAAATATTAACCTGTTATAATTTTTAGGGATTAAAAATCTGTAAAACAGGTAAAGAAAAAAACAATAAACAATCTCAAATTACCCTGTCCACGTGTTACTTCCTAAGTGGGTCACCGGTTATAATGCGGAATTTGGACATCATTGGTTAATTTTCATCAAGTTAGGGGATTAAATTTGTCAAATAAAAAGAAAAGGGACATAAACATTAAAATCAACAAAACAACGGACAAGCTGTGCCACTTAACCCCAAATAATTTGGATGTTTCGATGACCCAATTTTTAGTAACCCAAAATAAGATTAGAAAATAAATTCAGCCTCACTAAGAGATAGAGTAAAACTCTAGAAGTCTAGAATATTTCGACACAAAACTTAAGGCATTTGGCCATGGTGCTTTCATCCAGTTAGCTCCAGTAAGGACTGCAAACTTTACAAGAAGTCAAGGGCTATCAAATGCTATGACTATGATTCCTGCAAGTAAGCATCATCATCCTCCTTCCTTCAGTCTTTTATTCTTTTGCATCACTTCCTAGCTCTAACTATACTGAGAGTTATGACTTTATTTTGGCTTCTTCCCCTTCATGTTTCAGGGCTGGAGTTGCACAGTAAATGAAAACCGAGTGGGAGAGTAGTGACAATCGTCGTCGTAGTTTTGTTTGTAGTTCTGGTAAGTCATTTCTCTCTCCATTTTCTGAGCTATTGTTTTCTCTTTATCATTGGAAATTGTTTGGCTGGATAAACTGAGGTCCAAAAAGACATCAAAAATTTTGAATTGTCACTAGATTTACTTTTTTTTTTTTGGTTCTGATGACAATTAGATATGGATTATGCTATTAAAACTGCAGATTGGCCTGTTTGTTTTTGTAGTTTTCATCTCCCACTATGACCTGTATAAAAAGCTTATAAATCTTTTGGTGTTCATTCTCTCAAAGTTAATGTTTTTTATGTTAAGAAAAAACTTCTCTAAATTATACCATTTTAGTTGGGACCACGAGGATAGTAAGGGATCTTCGTTCCTTTTGTAAATCCCTTCGGCATTTGTTGAAAGGTTCAATTTTGTTTTTAGATCCGAAAAGAGATTTCATTAATCAAATGAAAAAATTACACGCATCATTCAGCAAGATATTACATAAAGATATTGGTGGAGCTTGAACCCAGTGTGGCGGACACGGATGGCGTAAGGAAGCTCTTGCCACCCAGTCCGCTACTTGATTTGAAGCTTTGGCCACTTTACAAATCTTAATATCTGGTGCTGCAGTAAGCCTATTATTAGCGGAATTGATAATCAGATTTTCAGAGGAACTACTCTTGACTTGAGAAAACAGTCAACAACAATACTCGAGTCTGTCTCAATCACAGCTTGTGAAAAGCCTCTTGCCGATGCAAGGAGGACAACCTCTCTGAATGCCGCAACTTCTGTGAATACCTAAATTTGACCCACGAATATTTTACCAAAACAAAATTCCAAAACATGTCTAACTTGAGGTTAATGAGATGATCTGATTTTGAGTTAAGATATAGTAAGAATTTAATTTAGTAGAATTAATGTATTTTGGTAATCTAAACCTTTGTGCTTCTAAACCTTGGGATTAATAAGATGATTTAATCTTAAGGTAAAACATATAATAAGGTTTATTCATATTAAAATACATTTTACTTGGGCTCTTTTTGTTGTTTTTAACCCAATTATATTGAGTTGATGTATTTTTGGGTTAGGAATGGGTTTAAGGATCCAAGTAGATAGATTCTCCAGAGTTTATCCAGCCCATTAAAACATTTATTGCAGGACAATTTTAGCTCTGATTTTTTCCACGAAAATCAGAGCTAAATCATCATTTATGTAGAAATGTTGTTTTTGGTATGATTTAGTATGAAATAGGTATTAAGGTGTAATCAGTTCGTTATGGAATGATTTAGGGGGAGTGATGATCAAGTAATTGAGTAATTCTGGGTCAATTAGGGGGTTAATTACGTGATAGGATCAAATCAAGGCTAAATTAGGGGGATTGGAGGCCGAAAAAGGAAAGAACGGATGACACGCGGGGTGACCGGCGATCATCTCGTGACGGCCGCCAGGTGCTGGCGTTGGATGACCTCCGGCAGCGGCGGTCATAGGTACCCAGAACCTCCGATTTTCGCCGATTTTGTTCCTAATTCGATCCTACGCGGTTTTGGACAAGATTTTCGGGTATAATCTTCCCCATTAAGCAAGTCCATGCCCCTAGGCTTTCCAGAACACTATAAATAGGACCCCTCACATACATTCCAAAGAGATCACACACTTTTCTCACATACACACCTATAAGCCATGAGTTTCTCCAAGCCTCGAAATACATTCTTTAGGCAAAAACTCTGGAGCATTTTCGTGGGAGACACTAGCAGTGGTTCATCAAGGAGAGTTCAAGAAGAGGATCAACCATAGAGCTTGGAAGTGGCAAGATGGTGGGTGTAGAACTCAACCCATTGCAAGGAGCTAGAGGAGGGCTACAAGAGGTAACACTAAACCCTCTCTTTTGATTGATCTTTGTTGATTATGTGCTAATACTTGTGATGTTGTAAGTGGTCGATTTGTGCCATGTTTAGAACTACGTGGCTTTGACCCCGATCAGTCGAGTACGTAGGTAATCTCGGTCTTACAACGGGATGCAAGCCAAATCTTCTTCTTCTCCCCTTCGCTTTATTTTCCACACCCGCACACTTGCACCAGGCATACTTGCATTTCACAATTGCACATTGTCTCGACCCAACATGGATGGGTGCCTAACACCTTCCCATCTGTGATGAACCCCCGATCCCATAACTTTGGTTCGCTATGACCATGTAGCCTAAAGGAGTCACATTAAGGTTTTTTCTCAAGTTTTGTCCTTAATAAAACTTGGGTGGCGACTCCAAGATTATGGGATTGACCTGACGAAGAAGGTGAAAGGATTAGGTGAATAGGCCCAAGTGATTTTGGGTCGGTTATTCCCAGTTGGCGACTCTGATGGGGAAGTAGTGGGTTCAAGAGACTTTGTGCAGTTGTTAAATCTTGTGTGCCTTTTATTTGTCATCATAAGTGCCTTGCATTCATAACAATTGATGTGAAGCCTTTACTTTAAGAGGGCGAGGGAATCCAAATCCGCTACATGCTTTCCCTTAAGCGATAGTGGTTTGAGTGAACCCGTTTCTCGATGCTTAGCAATGATGGGGATTAATTGGCCTTGGACCTCACGCGATATCCTTTATCACATGTGAGTAGGTCAGCCCATTCCCTAGTGGCAATCTTTTGGCCCCCAACCAGCTGCATACCCTGAGCATCTCATGCATTATGAATCAATAAGTGGTATATGTATTTGGGTGATTAATTATTGTGAATCCAAGTAAATGTAAATAGAGTGCCTCTATTGTGACCTTTACCTAAAAAAAAGAGAGAGAGAGAGAGAGAGAGTGATCCCCTTGGGTACCTAGAGTTCTCACACCTATCTTCCCTCAATATTAGTGTAAGATGAGCAAAGGTGACACCATCAGGAGGGATGCAACCATGGATTTTCTGTTACAAGATCCAACTATAAGGGATGCATTGATAATGCTCAAGTATGGAACAGCGTCCCCTGGGAGCAATGGGGGACAAACTTTAATGCAAAATGAGGATAGAACGAGACAAGGCGGTGGTTCGATGATTCAAGGGTCCAGAAGAGATGAGGAAAGGTCCAGGGAAGAAGGAAGACTTGCAAGGACAGCCATCCACAACACTATGCGGAGAGGCAAGAATTGGGATTGGCACAGATCAAGCATCATCTTCAAGAGAAGTGGGGGAAAAGCTGACATGGGTTCTCTTGCAGTCTCTAAGTCTGAGAGTGAGCCTGAAATAGATACTGAGCTCGAAGATGTAACCGAGGAATCAGATAGTGATTCCCTCGATCTTAGCCCCTCTTGTTCCAAAACCTTGAAGAATGATGATGTCCTTATATCCCAAAGTAATAAAATGAGGCACTCTATTGCTTACTTGGATGTTTTCTGTGATGATGTTTGTTGCATGCGTAATACATGTGAATGTAATGAGATGAATGAACTCCCGGATTCTATCCAAATCAATCTGGGCACTGATATTGATCCAAAAATCACGAGGATTGGTACGGCTCTCGAAAGTTCGATCCAAGAAGACTTAGCAGCTTTGATCAAAGAGTATGTGGATGTGTTTGCGTGGTCCTATAAAGATATGCCAGGGACTGATCCAGCTATCGCCGAACATAGAATTCCCCTCTTTCCCGATGCCAAACCTGTGAAGCAGAAAGCCCGCCGTCTTCAACCTCAATGGGCCTTGAAGGTGAAAGAAGAAGTTGAGAAGCAAATTCTAGCCGGGTTTCTTGAAGTGATTGAGTTTCCTGAATGGTTAGCCACCATAGTGCCAATCCCTAAGAAGGACAGAAAAGTGAGAATGTGTGTAGATTACCGAGATTTGAACAAGGCCTGCCTTAAGGATGAGTTCCCACTACCGCAAATTGATCTGTTGGTGGATGCAACGGCCTGACAGGCATTATTATCCTTCATGGATGGATTCTCGGGGTATAATCAAGTAAAAATGGCGCCAGAAGATAAACATAAAACGTCCTTTCAAACAGAATGGGGGACGTTTTGTTACAAAGTCATGCCTTTTGGATTGATCAACGCCGGGCAACATACCAAAGAATGGCCACTACACTCTCACACGACATGATGCATAAAGAAGTTGAGGTTTATGTTGATGATATGATTGTGAAGTCAGAAACTCGGGAATCCCATGTGGCTAACCTAAGGAAGTTCTTTGAGAGATGTAGGGAATTCGGCATGAGGGTCAACCCTCAAAAGTGTGTTTTTGGTGTTCAAGCAGGAAAGCTGTTGGGCTTCATGGTAAGCAAACGAGGTATAGAAGTGGATCCTTCCAAGATCAAAGCTATTCAAGAAATGCCAACCCCAAAGAGCGAGAAAGAAATCCGAAGCTTTCTTGGAAGAATACAGTATGTCATCCGTTTCATTGCTCAACTCTCTAGCATTTGTGCGCCCATTCACCACTTACTTAAGAAGGGAGTTCCGACTGAATGGGACGACAAGTGCCAAGGCGCTTTCGAGCAGATCAAGAAGTATCTGTCTAATCCCCCAATACTCCAGCCTCCCAGACTAGGGAAGCCTTTGTTGTTATATCTGACTGTCACAGAAGAGGCTATGGGAGCAATGCTAGCCCAACACTTATGAGACTCTCGCACTGAGGCCGCCATCTATTACTTAAGCAAGAAATTCAATGGTTATGAGTTGAATTATAACATGGTAGAAAAGACGTGTGTGGCTTTGACGTGGGCTTGTCAAAAGCTCCGCCACTATTTCACCTCCTTTGAAGTCTTGCTCATTTCTCGAATGGACCCTATCAAGTATTTAATGGAGAAGCTAGTGCCAAGTAGCCACACGAGCAGATGGGTGGCCATCCTGTCACAATTTAATGTCCGGTTCATTTCACAAAAGGCCATCAAAGGAGGCGCCATAGCCGATTTCTTAGCCTCACAACCGGTAGGGAATGATGAGAGGTTCGAACCACAATTCCTCGACGAAGAAATCATGAACTTAGACACACCCACCTGGGAGATGCATTTTTATGGGGCTGCCAACGCGAGAGATTTTGGAACGGGAGTAATTCTCTTGTCTCCTGATGGAGTAACTTACCCAATTTTCTGCAAATTGGAATTTGAGGCAACCAATAACGTGGTGGAGTATGAAGCATGCACCATCGGTTTGGAGATAACACTCAATTTGGGGATCAAGCAAATGAGAGTATTTGGGGATTCGGCCCTGGTGATCTTCCAAGTGAAGGGAGAATGGAAGATCAAAGAAGAAAAATTGGCACCTTACCATGATTATTTGCAGGCCCTAGCTTCCAAATTTGAAGTAATAGAATTTCAGTATGTACCAAGGAAGGACAATCAGTTCGCTAATGCGTTGGCCATACTTTCTTCAATGATGGGAATGCCAAACAACACCATCATCTTGCCATTGACGGTCCGGAGAAAAGGAAGTCCATCCTTCCGCCAGAAAGAGGAGGTGAGTGAGTCTTGGTTTCAAGGTCACTTGAATGAATTGAACCCCAATGAAGCTTCCATCATGGCCCTTACTACTACAAGGGTGAATCATCCATTACATGCCCAGATCGAACACAACGGCGACTCGGATCATTGGCATGAAGACATATTGAAATTATTAGTGTAATGCCCAAAAGCCAATCATTGGATGATTAAGTCATGTATATTTGATTAAGGTTTTATTCCAATAAATATGTTTACATGAGATAAACGCTTGCACATATTTATAACCTAAGGATATTTTATATTCTTGAAATGTCCCTAGTCGGTTATTATTATGGATGGGTTGTAATAATAAAATGTTGAAAACTATATGAGATATGAGTTCTACATACGGGTACAAGTTAGAGAACTTGTGGACTGGGCTGACCCGTCATAAGAATACTGCATGGACTCATGTTGTCATTAGTGATTCTTATATGCACTATCCTTAGACCTGAGATCATCAAGGTTCCCAACACATGAGTCATATACTTTGATATTACTCTTGGTTATTCGTAACTGAGTAGACCTACCTAAGAGTAATCATTGGATATATGATATAATGTGTAGTAGGTTTTGTATGATCAAGATGGAATTCGTCCAACCCGTATAACAGGAATATTATCAGTTGGGCCCCATGATAGAGTTGAACTGTAAATGCATGGCCATGCTCGGATTAAGTGATGTGGGGATATTATTTGTATCTATTTTACGCAGTTAACTCGAAAATCAAGAAACCTTAGATTAAACATATACGAGAATGACATATTCCACGTCTCATGTTTGATCTTGATGATGGGACGAAAGGATAATGACATTTTTCTGAGGCATAATGAATCAGTACTGATCTTGTCGTTTGGGTAGCAATGATGTGTTGCTAGACACCGCTCATTGTTTATAATTGTGAATGAGAGTTTACAATTATTGCCAAATGTCACAAGTGCCTACAGGGTCACACACTTAGAACTGTTGATTCGAGCTAGTGGTTGGACCTTGGTTGGACCATGGTTCGACTAGAGAATTGAGCTAGTGGGTGGACCATGGTTGGACCTTGGTTAGACCGAGTCATTTTGGGCTGATTTGGTTCACTAATTATCAGAATTATTGAACCAGAATTAGTGCCATATGATGTGTAATCCTATATATGATGATATATATAATTAATGCTTAGTGGAGCAATAAGTCATAGTGGAAACATAATCATGAAGGATAAGACATGATTATGTTGGCCAATGACTTAATAAACTATGCATTTCAAGTGTGTATAAATAGGGTGAAGGTTTGATCAGATTTTCACACCAAGCAAGGCTTAACACACTCTTCACACTTGAGAAAAACACATCAAACACTCTCTAGTTTCTAGCTCTCGGAAATTCTGCAGCTAGCACTGCGGTTCGGGAGTGCTCGGGTTAGTGATCGTGTGACGGTTGCTAGCAGTCATCAACGGTTCGTGTGGATACCGTAGAGGAGTCAGATTTCTGTCCGGTTCTTGCTGATTCGGCTCTACTGTTGAGCGAAAGAAATCAACCAAACCAGGTACGAATTTCTTGTTATTCGGTTTACCCCGTTTCACATGGATCCTCCATTAGTTCCGGTTTTTCCGCTGCGCATATTGTCTATTTGTTTGCATGCCCGGTAACTTACAGTGGTAGCAGAGCCTCTTGTGAAACACTAAACTGAATAGGTTGCTTATATGATTGATATGCTATATGTGATGTGGCTTGATCATGATTGTATAAGTGACAGAACTTGATCAAAGTTTATAATGCTTTTGTTGATTGTATGTTTAAACTAGATGATTTTGATTTTGATGTATGCGATATGTTGAAGTCGGTTCAAAGGTGTTTGACACCAAGAACTTGATTGGTATATGATATCAATTGAGGTGTGTTTTGGCAGAAAGTCGAATGAGTTCGACAAGGATAAATCGATTGTCGATTTTCATATAGAACGATTGTCGTTCTAGGACAACAAGGCGAAAACATCGATGTTTGTATGTTAAACATCGATGTTCTATTTGGCCGATTGCCGGCCGAAGGGTGAATACATCGATGTTTAAGTGTAAACATCGATGTTCTCTTTGGCCGATTGTCGGCCGAGGGGTCAAAACATCGATGTTTAAGCGGGACCACCGTGCTACCTCTGCGTAGCGGCTTATACTGCCTATGTGTTCACATGATCTTAATATTAGAACAATATGTTGATTGCTTGTTAACATGTTTATCCTTTTATAATCATGTCACGTAGCTTGGTATTAATTATAAATAATCCAAAGTTATTGTATATGCGATATATGATCACATGCATGTTATGGAAACAATTGTCGATGTAAATATTAAGTTCCTATATGTTGCCTTCCATTGATAAGCACTCATCTATGCTTAGATCAACACTTGGTAGGTTTTGCCAAAGCAAGGTACCAATGATTATCCTAGCAAGGTGCGATGGAATAATTGTAATATTCAAATTGCTTGTCATGGGTTGAACTTAACTAAGTCATCTCAATAGGATTGGGGACTTAGAGGCAAAGAGTTGAGATAAGTCTATGAGATAGACAAGAGCAAGAGTTGTTCAGTCAACTATCCAAGAGTTACATGAGTTGTAATTGACAAAGAGTTGTCTACCTAAATAACTATGATGTAAGTGATTAGCCAAAGCTAACTTATCTTGTAGTGAAATATGGATCTTGGCCCACTTATTATCATCTTGATTCATATAGTAGGAGTATCATTTAATGAAATTCCTTGTTAAATGATTTTATACATGACTCTGATTTTGTGTGAATTGATCATTGTAGAATTATCATGGTACAAAACACAAGTACTACGTCACTGCGATCAGTTCTTGAGAAGGAAAAACTGAATGGGAATAATTTCCTTAAGTAGCACCGCAATTTGAGGATAGTCCTCGAGCAAGAAAAGAAATTATATGTCCTTGAAGGGCCTGTTCCTATTGAACTGGCACCTAATGCTTTTAGGGCGGAAAGAGATGCTTACAAGAAGCATGTCAATGAGGCATTGGATGTCGCTTGCCTTATGCTTGTTAACATGGACTCTGAGCTTCGGAAGCAACACGAGAACTTGGGTGCTTTCGATATGATCGAACACCTGAAAATGCTCTTTAAAGAGCAAGCTAGGCATGAGAGGTATGAGACCTCAAAGGCATTATTCCAATGCAAGATGGCTGAGTCATCACCTGTCAGACCTCATGTGCTCAAGATGATTGGATACATTGAGAGCCTTGAAGGCCTGGGTTTTCCTTTGCAAAGAGAGTTGGTCGTTGATCTTGTCCTGCAATCGTTGCCGGATAGTTATGGCCAATTTGTCATGAATTTCAATATGAATCATCTTGACAAATCCTTGTCTGAGTTGCTTAACATGTTGGGAAGAGTTGAGCAACAGATGAAGGCAAATAAATCCAACAACATTTTGATAGTTGGAAATGGCAAAGGAAAGGGAAAAGCCAAGTTTAACAAGAAGAAGAAATCTACCAAAAGGTTTGGTTCATGTGCATCTTCTTGTTCACATGTGCTGAAACCCAAAGGTGGTATTGCAAAGGAAGGGCAATGTTTCCATTGCAAGAAATCCGGCCATTGGAAGCGTAACTGCCCTATTTACCTAGAGGAGGTGAAGAAACAGAAGGGAAGTAAGACTTCCACTTCAGGTATTCTTGTTATAGAAGCTAATATTTCTATCTCTGCATCATGGGTATTAGATACCGGATGTGGTTATCACATTTGTGTGAATGTGCAGGATCTGAGAAAGAATAGAAGATTAGCAATGGGTGAAGTGGACCTGCGCATTGGAAATGGAGCAAGAGTTGCTGCATTAGCTGTAGGGACTTATTATCTATCTTTACCGAGTGGTTTGGTTTTGGAACTTGATGATTGCTATTATGTACCTACTATAAGCAGGAATTTGATTTCTGTTTCTTGTTTGGATAAGAAGGGTTTCTCATTTATAATAAATAACAACTGTTGTTCTATTTATTTAAATGATATTTATTATGGTGGTGCATATTTAAGCAATGGTTTGTACGTTCTAAATCGAGAAATTGCAATCTATAACATTAATTGGAAGAAGGTTAAATTGAATGATTCAAATACAACCTATCTCTAGCATTGTCGTTTGGGCCATATAAACGAGACTCGTATTTCTAAACTCCATAAGGATGGACTTTTAGACTCATTTGATTTTGAATCATATGAGACATGTGAGTCATGTTTATTGGGCAAAATGTCGAAGGCTCCTTTTGCTGGTAAAGGTGAAAGAGCTTCAGACTTGTTAGGCCTAATACATTCTGATGTATGTGGACCTATGTCTACACAGGCTAGAGGTGGTTTTCAGTACTTCATTACTTTTACTGATGATTATAGTAGATATGACTATGTGTATCTTATAAAGCACAAGTCAGAATCCTTTGAAAAGTTCAAGGAATTCAAGAATGAAGTACAGAATCAACTCGGCAAGAGTATTAAAATGCTT
Organism: Turnera subulata; assembly: GCA_028386065.3. Classification (NCBI taxonomy): domain Eukaryota; kingdom Viridiplantae; phylum Streptophyta; class Magnoliopsida; order Malpighiales; family Passifloraceae; genus Turnera; species Turnera subulata. The sequence goes on from JAKUCV010005226.1 coordinate 111,003, forward strand.
CGATCTGATCGAGGAGGTGAATACTTAGACCGAGAATTTCTTGATCATCTAAAGGAATATGGTATAGTATCACAACTTACTCCACCGGGTACACCTCAATGGAATGGTGTATCCGAAAGGAGAAATAGAACTCTGTTAGACCTGGTTCGTTCTATGATGAGTCAAGCTGACCTACCTTCTTCATTTTGGGGACATGCTTTATTGACAGCTGCTTTTACACTTAACTGTGTTTCATCTAAATCGGTTGAAAAGACACCATATGAGATGTGGACTGGGAAACGTCCCAGTTTGTCTTTCATGAAGATTTGGGGTTGTGAAGCTTTCGTAAGTTGACAAGCATCAGACAAACTCGGCCCTAAATCATGCCTTTTTGTTGGATATCCTAAAGAAACTAAAGGATATTATTTCTATAATCCCACAGAGCAAAAAGTGTTTGTTGCCCGTATTGCTATTTTTCTAGAAAGAGAATTTATTTCTTGAAAGATCAGTGGAGAAAAATAGAACTCGAAGAAGTTCGAGCACAACGAGAAGATACTGTGATGGAACAAGGACAGGAACCACAAGATGTTGTTGGTGAAAATCCTATACCTGTAACACATAGACCACGTAGGTCTGGTAGGACTCGATATGTGCTAGAGAGATATGGATTTCTTTTGACTCATACCGGAGATGTGATGCTCATGGAGGAAGATGAGCCTACTTCCTATCAGCAGGCTATTACGGGTCCTGACTCTAAGAAGTGGCTAGAAGCCATGAATTCTAAGATGGAATCCATGTATGAAAACAAGGTTTGGACCTTGGTTGATCCACCTGAAGGGGTAAAACCCATAGGGTGCAAGTGGGTCTATAAGAAAAAGACCGACATGGATGGTAATGTAATTACTTATAAAGGGCGATTGGTTGCGAAAGGTTTCAAACAAGTTCATGGTATTGACTATGATGAAACTTTTTTGCCAGTTGCCATGGTTAAATCCATCCAGATTCTATTGGCTATAGCTGCATACCATGATTATGAGATATGGCAGATGGATTTCAAAACAACTTTCCTTAATGGAAATCTTTTAGAGGATGTGTACATGACACAACCTGAAGGTTTTGTCACTCCAGAGAATGCTAATAAAGTATGCAAATTGCAAAGATCCATTTATGGATTAAAGCAAGCTTCTAGGAGTTGGAATCTTCGTTTTGATGAAGTAATCAAACAGTTTGGTTTCATTAAAAATGAAGATGAGCCATGTGTTTACAAGAAGGTTAGTGGGAGCACTATTTTTTTCTTGCTATTGTATGTTGACGACATTCTATTCATTAGGAATGATATTCCAACACTACAGTCTGTAAAGACTTGGTTAGGAAAGAATTTTTCAATGAAGGATTTAGGTGAAGCTGCCTACATGCTAGGTATAAATATCTATAGAGATAGATCCAAAAGGCTTCTTGGCCTAAGTCAAAGTACATGCAGTGACAAGGTGCTTAAAAGGTTTAGCATGCAAGATTCCAAGAAAGGTTTCTTCCCCACGTCACATGGCATAACTCTCTCAAAGAATCAATGTCCTAGTACATCTAAGGAGAGAGAGAAAATGAGTAAGATCCCTTATGCATCTGCTATAGGATTTATCATGTATGCCAAGCTATGTACTCGACCAGATGTCGCATATGCATTAAGTGTCACAAGCAGATATCAATCTGATTCCGGTGAAGGTCACTGGACAGCGGTTAAGAACATCCTTAAGTACTTGAGAAGGACTAAGGATGCATTCCTTGTATATGGAAGCATTGATGAGCTTGTTATAAAGGGTTACACAGATGCTAGCTTCCAAACCGACAGGGATGATTTTAGATCGCAGTCAGGATATGTGTTTTGTCTTGGAGTTGGTGCTGTATGCTGGAAGAGTTCAAAGCAAGAGACTGTAGCCGATTCTACCACTGAGGCTGAATACATAGCTGCCTCTGATGCAGCAAAAGAGGCTGTTTGGATTAAGAAGTTCATAACTGAACTTGGGGTGGTTCCGAGCATTGACAGTCCGATTGAGCTCTATTGTGACAACAGTGGGACAGTCGCACAGGCTCAAGAACCTAGATACCACCAAAGATCCAAACATATACTCCGACGCTACCATCTTATTAGAGAGATCATTGATAGAGACGATGTGAGGCTGTGCAAAGTTCCTTCTGAGAACAATGTAGCAGATCCTTTAACTAAGCTTCTCACACAGCAGAAGCATGAAGGTCATGCTAGATCCATTGGTATTAGGTACATGGATGATTGGCCTTAGTGCAAGTGGAAGATTGTTAGTGTAATGCCTAAAAGCCAATCATTGGATGATTAAGTCATGTATATTTGAATAAGGTTTTATTCCAATAAATATGTTTATATGAGATAAACGTTTGCACATATTTATAACCTAAGGATACTTTATATTCTTGAAATGTCCCTAGTCGGTTATTATTATGGATGGGTTGTAATAATAAATTAAGACTAGCGTATGTTGAAAACTATATGAGATATGAGTTCTACATACGGGTACAAGTTAGAGAACTTGTGGACTAGGCTAACCCGTCATAAGAATATTGCATGGACTCATGTTGTCATTAGTGATTCTTATATGTACTATCCTTAGACCTGAGATCATCAAGGTTCCCAACACATGAGTCATATACTTTGATATTACTCTTGATTATTCGTAACTGAGTAGACCTAAAAGTAATCATTGGGTATATGATATAATGTGTAGTGGGTTTTGTATGATCAATATGGAATTCGTCCAACCCGTATAACGGGAATATTATCATTTGGGCCCCTCGATAGAGTTGAACTGTAAATGCATGGCCATGCTCGGATTAAGTGATATGGGGATATCATTTGTATCTGTTTTACGCAGTTAACTCGGAAATCAAGAAACCTTAGATTAAACATATACGAGAATGACATATTCCACGTCTCGTGTTTGATCTTGATGATGGGACGAAAGGATAATGACATTTTTCCGAGGCATAATGAATCGGTACTGATCTTGTCGTTTGGGTAGCAATGATGTGTTGCTAGACACCGCTCATTGTTTATAATTGTGAATGAGAGTTTACAATTATTGCCAAATGTCACAAGTGCCTACAGGGTCACACACTTAGAACTTTTGATTCGAGCTAGTGGTTGGACCTTGGTTAGACCGTGGTTGGACCAGGGAATTGAGCTAGTGGGTAGACCATAGTTGGACCGGTTCGTTTTGGGCTGATTTGGTTCACTAATTATCAGAATTAGTATCATATGATGTGTAATCCTATATATGATGATATATATAATTAATGATTAGTGGAGCGTTAAGTCATAGTGGAAACATAATCATGAAGGATAAGACATGATTATGTTGGCCAATGACTTAATAATCTATGCATTTCAAGTGTGTATAAATAGGGTGAAGGTTTGATCAGATTTTCACACCAAGCAAGGCTTAACACACTTTTCACACTTGAGAAAAACACATCAAACACTCTCTAGTTTCTAGCTCTCGGAAATTCTGCAGCTAGCACTGCGGTTCGGGAATGCCCGGTTTAGTGATCGCGTGATGGTTGCTAGCAGTCATCAACGGTTTGTGTGGATATCGTAGAGGAGTTGGATTTCTGTCCAGTTCTTGCTGATTCGGCTCTACTGTTGAGCAAAAGAACTCAACCAAACCAGGTACGAATTTCTTGTTATTCGGTTTACCCCGTTTCACATGGATCCTCCATTAGTTCTGGGTTTTTCCGTTGCGCATATTGTCTATTTGTTTACATGCCCGGTAACTTACAAAAATACCTTAGGGAAAGGACGTTCCCCGAAGGGGCGACGACCAGAGAAAAAAAGCCTCTAAGAAGACTAGCTGGAGGATATGTCATATGCGCCGGGAAGCTTTACAAAAGACACGCTACGGGGGTCCACTTGTTATGCGTAGATACAAAGGAGGCAGGGCAGATCATGAAGAAAGTACACGAAGGAGATGAGGGCCCGCATGTGGGAGGTGACATGTTGGCTCGGAAGATACTGCGATTGGGATACTTTTGGTCAATAATGGAGTCTGATTGTGCAAAATTTGTGAAGTGCTGCCATACTGCGAATACCCGACCCAAAATCACTTGGGCCTATTCACCTTTCCCTCACACCTTCTTCATAACCATCATCCAACATCTTTAGAGTCGCCACCCAAATTTTATTAAGAGACAAAAACTTGGAAAAATCCCTTTAGGTGACTCCACTTAGGCTACTGGATAGCGAACCAAAGACGCTGGACCCGGGGATTCGTCATGGATGGGAAGGTGTTAGGCACCCATCCACGTTTGGGCGAAACTTTGTGCAATTAAATGATTTTATATGCCTTGTGCAAGTGTGCAAGTGTGAGCACCAAAACACATAATAACTGAATATTAAAAAGAAATGGGAGAAGAAGAAGATTGGGCTTGAGTTTCCACCACTAGAAACCACCTACGTACCCCGGCGACCGGGTTCAAATCCCACGTAGTTCTTGACATGGCATCACAACAATCACATCATCATCAACATCAACATCTCAACGCCAATTGGTCAGACAAAAAAAGGATTAGGATTGCCTCTTGTAGCCCTCCTCTAGCTCCTTGGTTTGGGTTGTGCCTCCCACACAATTTCCTCCAACTCCTCAACTCAATCTTGGAGTTTTTTTCTTGATTTTCCCCTTTGGCTGCCCTCAATGGATGATGCTACCCACCAAATTCTACCAGAGTACTGCCTATGGAACTATTTCTTAAGCTTGGAGAGATAGAGTTTCTCCAAGCTCTCAAGCTTTATGAAGAGTATTTGTGTAATAGAATGTGTGTCCTTGAAATGTGAGAGAAGGGTCCTATTTATAGTGTTCTGGGTAGCCTAGGGGCATGGACCATCTTAACGACCAAGGTAATGGCTAAAAATCTGGGCCAAAACAGAGCAGAATCATATTACAGACGAAAATCAGGGAGAAAATGCATTTCTAGGGTGCATGACCGCCATGGCCGGCGGTCATCCTATGGATGACAGCCAGGCCTGGTGTTCATCCTGAGATGACCGCCCGCGCCTACGCGTCTCACCCCTTCTTTCTTTTTCGGTCCCGATTCTCCCCTAATTTCTTCCTAATTGATCCTACCGCGTAATTAACCCCTAGAATGCCCAGAATCCTCTGCTTTCTTGATTACTACACCTCTCAGTCATCTCCTAATTGACTAATTACACATTGATTCCTTATTTTAAGCCAAAATCATACCAAAAACATTCTTGCTATTAAGGAATGATTTAACTCTGATTTTCCACGAAAATCAGAGCTAAATTTATCTACAAGCAAGGTGTTAATGGACTGTGCAACTCTGAAGAAAAATCCATACCTTATTAAATTGGACCCTTACATTTATCTTCAATCCAAGAATAAATATAATTGGGTTTAATAAATAAACAAGCCCAAATTTAATAAGATAAAATACATTTTAGCAATTTAGTCATTAACATATCCTATGATTAAATCGTCTCATTAATCCTAGGTATATAAAAGTCTTAATTACTATAACGTATAAATTCTACTAAAATTAAACCCCATCTATGCTTCAACCCAAGACTAATTCACTAATCTTATGATTCAAACATGTCTGGAGTTTAATCTCAATGTAATTTTCATGGGTCAAATTTGGGTGTTTACAGATACGTGTCAAGTTCATGGAAAATTGCAGCAAAGGCCACCACTTCCGTTCGCCCCCATGTCCTCGCCTTGGCCATTCTCAGCGTGGGGCATTCATGTTACTGGAAAAATAACCCCAAAGGCTACAAATGGACACGAATACATATTGGTGGCCATTGATTATTTTACCAAGTGGGTAGAAGCCGAATCGTACGCTGTGCTCACATCTAAAAAGGTGGCCAAATTTATTCGCAACAACATTATTTATCGCTATGGCATCCCACATGAGTTAATATCGGATAATGGCCCACACTTCAAAGCTGACATCGAGAGACTATGTCAGAAGTTTGGAATCAAACATCATAAGTCTTCACCCTGTCGACCCCAAGCTAATGGAGCAGTTGAAGCTGCCAATAAAAATATGAAGGCCATCCTTGGAAAAATGATATCTACACACAGGGAATGGACGGAAAAATTTCCATTGGCCCTATGGGGATACCGGACCTCCATTAGATCCTCCACGGGTGCAACCCTATACTCCTTAGTGTACGGTATGGAGGTCGTGCTGCCTGTAGAGCTTGAAGTGCAGTCATTGAGAGTAGCCCGAGAAAGCAAGCTTCCCGAAACAGAATGGGTACAAGAAAGACTCGACTAATTAGCGTTGCTAGATGAAAAGAGATTGTTGGCCTTATATCATATGCAGGGATACCAAAGAAGAATAGCTAGGGCTTTCAACAAGAGGGTCAAAGAAAGAGGACTAAAAGAAGGGGACTTGGTGTTAAAAGAAGTAAGACAACCAGTGGATGATCCAAGGGGAAAATTCAAGGCCAAATGGATTGGGCCCTACATCGTCAAGGAGATCCTACCAAAAGGGGCAACAAGGATCAAAGATTTGGATAGAAACGAGTTTCGAGAACCAGTCAACTTGGATCAGTTGAAGAAGTACTATGTGTAATTCGAATCGATGTAAAAAGAACTACGTAGACCTAATTCCTTGTGCTCAAAGAAAAGAAAGAACCAAAAAAAAAACGAGCCATGGATACGTAGGAAGCCCAACTCGGGTCTGGTCATTTTATTAATAAAAAGGCCAATGGTTGACAAGAAAGGAAATGGGAGTTCATTCACTCGTTTATTTTGCATGCATTATACATGTCATGAATGTTTATCTTAGCAAAACATCTAAGTAGGCTTAAGCATCCTCCTCATAATCACAAGAGGACTCAGGCTCTTGATAAATGTTTGATCCCAAGAGTCTATCTCTGTAACTGGAGAGGATTCGCTTAATCTCACCTACGCTCCCTCTCAACCACCTTCGATAGTTCATGGAGGAGTAAGGATCGGCAATACTGCAAATTTTCATCTTTGAGGGAATGCTCCAGTATCTGTGCAAGAGCTTTATAGTATGCCTGTCCATCAACCTGTCAAGAGGGGGACGAGGAAGAGAAGGAATCGTCTGATCATGACCAAACTGCCTAACTACTCGGGATGGATAGTAGAAATTAGTCCGAAGAACCCCTGGGAGCACTACAACCTTTTGACCCACTGTGTGAACAATCACCTCTCGCATCCCGTACCATAAACATTGCCACGTGACTTGGTCCTCCTTTAGATGCTTCATGAAAATCACCCATTCTTTAATGGAAGAGAGAGCAAGGAGGGAGCCCCGTTCCGAATACCCCATCGAGGTGTACAAACCAGATCTCGGGGAAGAGATCAACTGGAGGTGATCATACAGCCACATCTGTAGGAAAGCAAGTGTATGCGTTGAGAAAGGGAGAAGATGAGTCCTGGAGATGCGCAAAGCAAGGGATAATACCTAAAGGAGTAATGGAGAACCTGTCAAAGGTCTATCGGGATAAGACATCGGAGTATCTAAGCAAATAAGAGTTTCGCCCAAGATAGTAGGTATTATGCTGTGACCATTAAACTACTGAGCTACTAACGCACCCACATTAAGAGAACATACCCCGGGGCGACCAGTCAACAGAAATTCACTTACCATCACCATAGCTAAAGCATGGTCATGCCTCTTCTTCCATGAGCTGTCCCATTCCAGATAGCTACGCGACACAACGTCGGTAGAATATTGATCAACTAATGGTGACAAATTCATAAATTCATCCTTACCTACTAGGTACTTCACCTATTCGTCGGTGACGGATAAGAAAGTAATGAACTCAGATTTGGCTGTTGCGGCAGGAGAAACCATGGCAATATCGTCCCCTACCCGAGTTTCAAGAAGTGCACAGAATTCATCCACCAAGGGGCAGAGTTCCACCATGGAAGGACCAAGACGGAATACACGGTGATCATGATCCTAAAACATGGCAGCAGTACGGATTAGGCCTTCAACGATCTTCATTGAAGACAACTTAAACAAAGCAGAAAGTCCTGGTAATTTGAAATCAAGATGACGTGCTTGGGGAACACCCTCCATCCACCGGAGCACTTTGGCACAAAAACCTTTACTCATGATTACCCATGTTGTGTTTGAGAGATATTTTAAAGAGCTATGGGTGTCTCTGGGTGCCCAGGGATATACTTATACTATTTTGAGTCGGTGAGATTCGTGAAAACCCTAAAGCCCAAGCCCGAAGATCGAAACGGAAGTTCTAGGAGACCATGACCTCCACCACTGGCAGTTATGTTGTGAAGACCGCCACTGCCGGCGGTCATCAGTGCAAGACCGCCGGAAGGAGGCGGTCATCGACTTACATGACCGCCAGGTCGACAAGCCGAGCCCGCCTGAAAAATCCCGAAAAATTCAGGAAAATTTGTGGGGGGAAGAGAGAGAAAGACTAGGGGATAGAAACTAAAAGAAAAGAGAGAAAAAAAGGGCGAATGTATACCCGGTTGATAGGGTCAAACTGTTCGCAGAGGAAAGGGGCATCTATTGACGTTTACTTGCATTTACGATAAGAAATATATTCATGCACGCATAACTCATCAGGGCCACGACACACCCACTTACGATTCTCAGGGGTATAGCAAAACCCCTTCCGATGGATTGAAACACATGAGGAAAACCGAAGCCGTGTGCCCGGTACACCCAGAATTAAACGACGGGATAAGATAATTCCCGACAACCAAGCCACGAAGTGTAGATATAGGGGCATGTGATGCCCGAGACATAGACAACTGATGCGTGCTTTGTGTAATTTCCTGCAAGTGCACAGGGTTGTTGTAGTACGTATCAAGGTCGTATCCATAGGGACTGGGTGGAATTAATTTTGCTTTAATCTCAGACTAATTAGACTTGGAAAAGATTAAACAAGAGGGTGAGTTTAGATGAATAATAATTAAGAAATAAAATGAGTAGTGAAATAAATACAACAACAATTTAAATGAGGAAGAGATCAGGAATGGTGAATTCTTCGGCATCCGGGGTCCACATGTCCCGATTTATGCTTGTAAACTGCTCTACAGCCTCAGTCACAGACTGACACTGTGATGAGGCTGTGACTAATGAGATGTCTTGACGGGGCTCCCAACCTAAGGTACTATCAACGGCTTTCGATCTTATTAATAGTTCCCTAAGCGTCCATCTACCCCCTGTCACTAGAGCAGTCGTCCACTTAGAGATGAAGTTCAATGTTGGTGCGGATTCCCACAGTCTCTCCTTACCTTCTTTCGAATGCATAAGGAGTGAAGGTTGACTATTGTAGGTCTAGCACTCCTGGCTTCTCCTTTCGGTCCTTCACCAGATTGCTACTAAAATGAAAGTATGCTACCTAATAATCAATCAAGAATCAAACTAAGAGTTGTGTTATCTCTTGACTACACTGTCACAGCTTGAGGCTGTGCTTGGCACAGCTTGACGCTGTCAACAGCAATAAATACTGCGACAGGCTGAGGCTGTGCTGGGCACAGCCTGAGGCTGTGGACGGCAAAAGGTCAATTCTAAAGATTGGTTCTTGTAGGCGCTCTCAACCTATACTGAACCCATTTGTTTTCACTCACAGGTTCCTCCCAATGTTCTCATCTTCCTGGTGCTTTCGCATAGGTCAAACTCAAGGGGGATGAAGATTTGGTGTTGAGGCTAATTCCTCAATTAGTTTCTAATTCTGTCACGAATTAAAACTAAGGTTTGGTTGTTGTTTTTCTGGTAACTATGGTTTCTCCTTTCGGTCCTTCACCTAGCTACCTGAGTTCATGCATTGGTTTGATCAGGACCTAAACATGGATTAATAACTCAACAACTAAAGCAAGAAGGAAGGGGTAAAACAAGAACAGTTTATTTCACAGAAATCGAATACATGCTTCCCCCTTCAACCTAAGAAGGGGTTGTTAAGTTCATAACAGAAAATACAAAAACAATGGGGGTATGGGATGTCATGGTGTTTTCGAGTGAACTGAGAGAGAGGGCAACACGACTTCTGCCCAGAAAGGCTGCAGAATCGTGTTTCCCCTTAGTCCCTTGATTTCTGGGTTTTCTTCTCAGTCCCAATCGATACTCGTCGTTTGCCTCCTCTTTCCCTTTTGTAGGGTGTAGCTCCTCTGCTCCTCTTCTTCTTCTTGCCCGTTTGCTGGAAAGTCAGCTTTTGTCTGGGCAAGTTGGTCTGTTTATTCTTCAATCGTGTTTGTGTCAGGATAGGGAGCATGATGGGCAGCAAGTTGATTGGTGGGTGGCGAGTTCCAAGATGCTCCTTTTGCAGAATAAAGGAGATTCCCTCCTGGGTGGCATGTGCCCATTGCTCCTTTTCCTCCAATGTGCTTTGGGATGTCAGGGGAATATTAGTTTATGTTGGTGGAGCAGTCGGTGCAGGTGGTGGCAATTTTTAATTCCCTTTGTGCTTTCTAGGGTTCTGCAGGGTGCACAGCCTCACGCTGTGGCTGGGGCTATAGCAGTTCATTCTCAAATTCTCCCTTTAATTGGTTCTTGCTTCTTTTGTCGATGGTGAGATGTCATGAGGACTTCTGGATCGTGATGAGTGCAATGTAATTCAGTGGAAATTCAGTGATCCAAAGGTGGTTTGAGGCTCTCCACTGGGTTCATGATGAACGGAAACCTCAAGAACGGGCTTACAGGCTCTGCCACAGGCTCACGCTGTGACTGAGGCTGTATCTTCAAATTCTTTAACGAAATCTTCTTGATTTGGTCAAAATGTACCTGAAACCACTAATCATACAGTAAGGGATGGAAATTGGAGGAATAGGATGGAATATTGCATATGAGGCATATAATCATGATGAATTGAGGACGATTTGTGTACAAAATTATGCCTTAAACTATGCATATTTCACATGCATCAAAATACCCCAAACTAAAGATTTTGCTTGTCCTCAAGCAATTAAAGAAAAGAAAAGGAGGAGTGATTTTTGAAAGGAAGAGAGCAGTTTCAGTTCATCAGATTTTTACTAAGTTTCTTCCACGTGACGTCTTAATTCAAACATCTTCTGATTTCCTTCAATACTGCATCAAATCTAACCACAATCCTTGTCAGTAGTTTTTGGTCATAAAAATCATAGGAATAACTTTGCAACTGGTATCCATTCTTCTACCTTTTGAAGAGAATTCTGCTAAAGTTTAGGATTTGAAAACATCACCTCATATACAGGCTCGTCATTTCCATCTCCACTAATGTGCATAAGTCTTCAAGTTAGGATCACTAGGGCTTGGCTGTGTTATACTGAGGCTAGGTGAAGTTTGTCAAAGGAAAGAGGATGGATTTAGCAAAGGTCAATGGCCTGTGAACTCGATTTCTTTCTGTTCTATTTATGAACAGCCTGAGGCTGTGTAGAGGCTGTTGACTTCGTTTTTCCGAGGTCTCATGCTGTTCAGCAACTGTTTCTTCGTGCTTCAGCCACTGTTTTGATGCAACTGTCTACTCCATTGAATTCGGATTTTTTTTTTTATTTTTGATGGAGTTTGATTCACAAAATGTTGCCATTGTCCTTCTTCCCTTTTTGCTTTCGAATTTTCCTTTTTCAAGGGGGGAAGGGAGCATATACTTCTGGTTGCATTCTGAATTTTGTGCAGACTGAGCACGGGTACTTCTAATTTTTGAACTTGATTAAATCCTTGCTCACAGGCTTATTGACAAGGTGAGGCTGTAAGAGGAAATTTGTGCCCATGGACACTGACGGTCCCTGCTTAGGCTGCAACTGGTTGAGGTGGATTGTACAGGGTAAATGAATGACTTGGGGGCCGTCCTTATTGGCTCAAATGGGGTTGCAAGGGTCTGATGAGAGAGGTTTGTATAGTGCTGTCTGTGGGTATGTGAAAAATGGCCTAGATCCTTTCCTTGCTTGAATATTCTGCATAAAATTTCGCCTTGATGGAAGTGAGGGCCTGTTCTAAGATGTACAGGCTGAGCCTGTGTTAAGTAGAAAAGATACTTTAGCAAGACCCTTCTCTTCTTGGCGGATTTCATGTGATGCCAGTTGCTTAATTATACCTGTTCTGTTTATTTTAAGAGGAGTAAGACAAGTCATGTGATTAGAGTATGAGCGGAATTAAATGGAAAGTGCAGAGGATGCATAAATTTAGGTATAGGCTCACACTGTAAGAAATATAATGAAAAATGAGAACTGAAACTTGCATTAATTAAAATTTGAAAGTACACCAGAAAATGCATAAAAGTAGAAAATACACAAAAACAGAATTGCACCCTGAAAATACCCCAAACTGAAAAATTTGTAGTGTCCTCACTGCAAGAACTAAACAGAAATGGGTGCAATGCCGAAAAAAACTATCTAAACCGAAATGAAATCAAAAATCTAACCTAAGGCCTAATTCATAGACTACCCCAAACTGAAAGTGAAGTCATGTGTCGTGCGATTACTGTGCCTAGAGATTCCCTATGTGTAAAGGATTGCTCAATGATTCGTTAGGGTGTTGTGGGAGTTCGACACAGGCTAACTCTGTGGTGAGTCTGTATAAGCATAAAAAGGCACAATATCAAAGAGAGTTTCGAATGACTTCCCTGACAGATCTCTGACTCATTGTTTCCCCATTACTGAAATTCAAGCTAAACAGGTAAAGGTGAGTTGCCTGACACAGCCTCACTTTGTGATGAGCCTGTGTAAGCACCAGAACGTCTCTTGTGCCAAAAACCTTGGGGTTATGATTTCTGTTTCCATCAAAGCTTTGTACCTGATTGACTAAAAACAAAACAAACGCAAAAACAACCAAAATAACGGAATGAAAAGCAAAAGAAACTGAAAAATTACCGCACTTGGTGCTATCCAAGTGTGTGCTTCTTTAATGTCTTTTAGCTGGACCTCATCTAGCGGTGCTAAGCAGGAGGTGGGTCATGGAGCACTTGAGTCTCCTGATGCTCATTGGTTCCTGTGTGGTACAGCTTCAGCCTGTGCCCGTTGACCTTGAGTGGATGCGTCTGTTCATTGCAGATTTCCACAGCTCCATGAGGGTAACAGCGTGACACTGTGAAAGGTCCTGACCATCTTGATCGAAGCCTTCCAAGGAACAGCTTCAGTCTTGAATTGTACAGGAGGACCTGATCACCTTCCTTGAATGACTTAGGTTGGATTCTGCTGTCATGCCACTTCTTTGTTCTCTCTTTGTATATCTTGGCATTTTCATAGGCGTCCAGCCTTAGTTCTTCGAGTTCATTGAGCTGTAACAGTCTCTGTTTTCCCACAGCCTGTGTGTCGAAATTCAGGGCCTTGATGGCCCAGTAAGCCTTGTGTTCAAGCTCCACAGGCAAGTGAAAGGCCTTGCCAAAGACTAGGTGGTAGGGAGAGGAGCCAATGGGTGTTTTATAGGCTGTGCGATATGCCCACAGAGCATCATCAAGCTTGGTTGACCAATCCTTGCGTGAAGGTCCTACTGTCTTCTCCAGAATTCTCCTTTCGGTCCTTTACCTAGCTACCTGAGTTCATGCATTGGTTTGATCAGGACCTAAACATGGATTAATAACTCAACAACTAAAGCAAGAAGGAAGGGGTAAAACAAGAGCAGTTTATTTCACAGAAATCGAATACATGCTTCCCCCTTCAACCTAAGAAGGGGTTGTTTAGTTCATAACAGAAAATACAAAAACAATGGGGGTATGGGATGTCATGGTGTTTTCGAGTGAACTGAGAGTGAGGGCAACACGACTTCTGCCCAGAAAGGCTGCAGAATCGTGTTTCCCCTTAGTCCCCTGAATTCTGGGTTTTCTTCTCAGTCCCAATCGATACCCATCGTTTGCCTCCTCTTTCCCTTTTGTAGGGTGTAGCTCCTCTGCTCCTCTTCTTCTTCTTGCCCGTTTGCTGGAAAGTCAGCTTTTGTCTGGGCAAGTTGGTCTGTTTATTCTTCAATCGTGTGTGTGTCAGGATAGGGAGCGTGATGGGCAGCAAGTTGATTGGTGGGTGGCGAGTTCCAAGATGCTCCTTTTGCAGAATAAAGGAGATTCCCTCCTGGGTGGCATGTGCCCATTGCTCCTTTTCCTCCAATGTGCTTTGGGATGTCAGGGGAATATTAGTTTATGTTGGTGGAGCAGTCGGTGCAGGTGGTGGCAATTTTTAATTCCCTTTGTGCTTTCTGGTGTTCTGCAGGGTGCACAGCCTCACGCTGTGGCTGGGGCTGTAGCAGTTCTTTCTCAAATTCTCCCTTTAATTGGTTCCTGCTTCTTTTGTCGATGGTGAGATGTCATGAGGACTTCTGGATCGTGATAAGTGCAATGTAATTCAGTGGAAATTCAGTGATCCAAAGGTGGTTTGAGGCTCTCCACTGGGTTCATGATGAACGGCAGCCTCAAGAACGGGCTTACAGACTCTGCCACAGGCTCACACTGTGACTGATGCTGTATCTTCAAATTCTTTAACGAAATCTTCTTGATTTGGTCAAAATGTACCCGAAACCACTAATCATACAGTAAAGGATGGAAATTGGAGGAATAGGATGGAATATTGCATATGAGGCATATAATCATGATGAATTGAGGACGATTTGTGTATAAAATTATGAATTAAACTATGCATATTTCACATGCATCAACAACACAGTCGCGAAGCGACATCTTAGAAAACGGTAGGGGCACGAAAAGCCTAGAGATTAGATAGCCAAGCCGTGACACAACAATTTTGACAAAAATCAGATGGTGAAGCCATTCGGGATGAGATGATTCCCGAGACTTGGGATGAGATGATTCCCGAGTCAAAACCCAGCTGACAAGGATGGGAGTATTCCTTGTTGATAGATGAGATGATTCTATCGTCTTGGGATGAGATGAATCTCAAGACAAAACCCAACTGACAAGGATTGGAGTATTCCTTATTGATAGATGGGATGATTCTATCGTCTTGGGATGAGATGATTCCCAAGACAAAACCCAGCAGACAAGGATGGGAGCATTCCCTGTTGATAGAAGAGATGATTCTACCCTCTTGGGATGAGATGATTCCCAAGACAAAACCCAACTGACAAGGATGGGAGTATTCTTTGTTGATAGATGAGATGATTCCATCATCTTGGGATTAGATGATTCCCAAGACAAAATCCAGTTGACAAGGATGGGAGTATTCCTTGTTGATAGATGAGATAATTCTATCGTTTTGGGATGAGATGATTCTCAAGACAAAACCCAGCTGACAAGGATGGGAGTATTCCTTGTTGATAGATGAGATGATTCTATCGTCTTAGGATGAGATGATTCCCAAGACAAAACCCAGCTGACAAGGGTGGGAGTATCCCTTGTTGATAGATGAGATGATTCTATCGTCAAAACCCAGATGACAAGGATGGGAGTATTCCTTGTTGATAGATGAGAAGATTCTATCGTCTTGAGATGAGATGATTCCCAAGACGAAACCCAGCTGACAAGGGTGGGAGTATCCCTTGTTGATTGATGAGATGATTCTATCGTCAAAACCCAGCTGACAAGGATGGGAGTATTCCTTGTTGATAGATGAGACGATTCTATCGTCTTGAGAAGAGATGATTCCCAAGACGAAACCCAGCTGACAAGGATGGGAGTATTCCTTGTTGATAGATGAGATGAGTCTATCGTCAAAACCCAGCTGAAAAGGATGGGAGTATTCCTTGTTAACAACCTAGTTCTATCACCTCGGGATGAGATGATTCCCGAGACTTGGGATGAGATGATTCCCAAGTCAAAACCCAACTAACGAGGATGGGAGTATTCCTTGTCGACCACCCGATAGATGAGATGATTCCTGAGACCTCGGGATGTGATGATTCCTGAGACCTGGGATGAGATGATTCCCAGAATCCGAGGGTCGGTCCCTCAAAGCTCCAAGATGAGAAGATTCCTGGAGTAGAGCATGGCATGCTCCGAAGTTTGACACGCGCCACACACTCATCATTCAAATTTGGTGGTTCCTGTCTTACGTTGTTTCGTCCTTAGTCGCTAAGGACTCATCAACGAGGGGCATCTGTGAACACCCAAATTTGACCCACGAATATTTTACCAAAACTAAATTCCAAAACATGTCTAACTTGAGGTTAGTGAGATGATCTGATTTTGAGTTAAGATTTAGTAAGAATTTAATTTAGTAGAATTAATGTATTTTGGTAATCTAAACCTTTGTGCATCTAAACCTTGGGATTAATAATATGATTTAATCTTAGGGTAAAACATATAATAAGGTTTATTCATATTAAAATACATTTTACTTGGGCTCTTTTAGTTGTTTTTAACCCAATTATATTGAGTTGATGTATTTTTGGGTTAGGAATGGGTTTAAGGATCCAAGTAGATAGATTCTCCAGAGTTTACCCAGCCTATTAACACATTTCTTGCATGACAATTTTAGCTCTGATTTTCCATGAAAATCAGAGCTAAATCATCATTTATGTAGAAATGTTGTTTTTGATATAATTTAGTATGAAATAGGCATTAAGATGTAATCAGTTCATTATGGAATGATTTAGGGGGAGTGATGATCAAGTAATTGAGTAATCTTGAGTCAATTAGGGGTTAATTATGCGGTAGGATCAAATCAAGGCTAAATTAGGGGGATTGAAGGCTGAAAAAGGAAAGAACGGATGACACGCGGGGTGACCGGCGGTCATCTCGTGACGACCGCCAGGTGCTGGCAGTCATCCCCACATGACCGCCGGCACTGGGGGTCATCCAAAGAATGACCGCCGTAGGTACCCAGAATCTCCGATTTTCGTGGGAGACACTAGCAGTGGTTCATCAAGGAGAGGTCAAGAAGAGGATCAACCATAGAGCTTAGAAGCGGCAAGAAGGTGGGTGTAGAACTCAACCCATTGCAAGGAGCTAGAGGAGGGCTGCAAGAGGTAATACTAAACCCTCTCTTTTGATTGATCTTTGTTGATTATGTGCTAATACTTGTGATGATGTAAGTGGCTGATTTGTTCCATGTTTAGAACTACGTGGCTTTGACCCCGATCACTCGGGTACGTAGGTAATCTCGGTCTTACAACGGGATGCAAGCCAAATCTTCTTCTTCTCCCCTTCTCTTTATTTTCCTCACCCGCACACTTGCACCAGGCACACTTGCATTTCACAATTGCACATTGTCTCGACCCAAAATGGATGGGTGCCTAACACCTTCCCATCAGTGACGAGCCCCCGATCCCATAACTTTGGTTCGCCATGACCATGTAGCCTAAAGGAGTCACATTAAGATTTTTTCTCAAGTTTTGTCCTTAATAAAACTTGGGTGGCGACTCCAAGGTTATGGGATTGAACCGAAGAAGAAGGTGAAAGGATTAGGTGAGTAGGCCCAAGTGATTTTGGGTCTGGTATTTACAGCTTCAGCTACTAAAAGCGATGCATGATCAATCATAGCGAAAATCTCATCAACCACAATACCAAAAAGAATCTCGGCAGACAACACCAAGTCCTGCTCTCCTCTTCTTGGAGTAAAAAGATGCACAATGTTTAATTTAAAAAAGCCCGTAGGTGGTTTGGTCCCCTTCAATATCACTAGCGGCATGTCGTTTCCAAAAGGTGGGCATTTGGCAGCATGCCTAAATGCTGTTCTCTATCCAGTTCAGAGTAAAAGATAGCGTCTGCAGAGGTTCTGGTTTCTCCCTATTGAAAATAAATCTGTTTCTAGCATTCCAGATTGCCCAGCAAACATGAATTAACAAACCTTTTGTTTTTTCTCCATCTGGTCAACTGAGTATAGACAACCAGCGCTGCCATCAATCCACAAACCATATGTAGTTGTATCTATCAACACTTACAGTTAGTGGAGAGGCAAACAATGAAGCCTGGGCATGCGGGCAAAAGAAGAGAATGTGGTCTAAAGTTTCTTCTTCTCCCCAACATATCTGACAAATAGGGCTGACTTGTAGTCTCTATGATGCAGTGCAATAGCAAAAGGTATGGCATTCTTGCAAAGCTTCCATAAGAAATTCTGGATTTTGGGATGTGTATTAGTGCTCTATACCTTTTTCCAGAAAACTACATCCAACGGCATTGTGGATGATGGATTAAGATTGTTAGCATGTATACGCATCATCTGTATCCTGTAACCAGAGTGTGAGGTATAAATCTCATCATTGGCGTAATTCCATACAATGATATCCTCTATATCAGGGGCAACAAGGATTGTGAGAACTGCCTCTGCCTCTTCTTTAGATAGCAGTTGTTTCACATTAGCGCTTTCCCACCCAGCCGGGGAAATAAGAGAGGAGACTGAACACACCGGGTGAGTGGTCGGTCTGGGAGAATAGATTGTAAATGGCTCCCATGTTGTCCACTTATCCCCCCACACGAGAACCGATCTACCATTGCCAATAGACCATCTGAGTCCCATCTTCAACAGCTCTTTTCCATGTAATAAGCTAAACCATAACCAGGAGTCTCTATGCCCTTTAGTCGCCTCCAAAAAAGATCCCCTCAGGAAATAATTACATTTGAGGATATTAGCCAAGAAAGAGTTAGGATATTTCAGTAATCTGCAACATTGCTTTGCTAGCAAGGCATCGTTGAAGACTTCTAAATTTTTGAACCCTAACCCTCCATATGATTTCGGTTTGCATAAATTTTTGAACCCTAGCCCTCCATATGATTTTAGTTTGCATAAAGATTCCCAGGAAAGCCAGTGGATCTTCTTCCCTTCCATATCGTGTGATAAGTAGAAGTTAGCAACCATACTATGTAGATCTTGGCAGAGGGTTTTTGGGAATTTAAAAACTGCCATTGTATATGTGGGGATTGGATTTAAAACAGATTTAATCGTCACCTCTCGACCCGTAGGTGACAAGAGTTTTTGCTTCCAAGCATCCATCTTCCTTTGCATCCTCTCCCATATGAACCGTAAGGCCTGTGTCTTAGATCTTCCCCAAGAAGTAGGTAATCCAAGATATATCTCAATGCTAGTGGCTTCCTTTATACCAAAGCCAACAAATGTATTCTCCCTCTCCCTCGCAGTGGTGCTCATGGATGTGAACACCCAAATTTCACCCATGAAAATTATATTGAGATTAGACTCCAAACATGTTTGCATCATAAGATTGATGAGTTAGTCTTGGATTGAAGCATGGATGGGGTTTAATTTTAGTAGAATTTATACGCTATAGTAATTAAGACTTTTATATGCCTAGGATTAATGAGACAATTTAATCATAGAATATGTTAAGGACTAAATTGCTAAAATGTATTTTATCTCATTAAATTTGGGCTTGTTTATTTATTAGACCCAATTATATTTATTCTTGGGTTGAAGATAAATTTAAGGGTCCAATTTAATAAGGTATGGACTTTTCTTCAGAGTTGCACAACCCATTAACACCTTGCTTGCAGACAAATTTAGCTCTGATTTTCATGGAAAATCAGAGTTAAATCATTCCTTAATAGCAAGAATGTTTTTGGTATGATTTTGGCTTAAAATGAGGAATCAATGTGTAATTAGTCAATTAGGAGAAGATTGAGAGGAGTAGTAATCAAGAAAGCAGAGGATTCTGGGCAGTCTAGGGGTTGATTATGCGGTAGGTTCAATCAGGGAGGAATTAGGGGTGAATCGGGACCGAAAAAGGAAAGAACGGGTGAGACGTGTACGCGCAGAGATGACCGCCGGGCCTGGGCGGTCTTCCACCCATGACCGCCCAGCCTGGCAGTCATCCATAGGATGACCGCCGGCCATGGCGGTCATGCACCCCCAGAAATGCGTTTTCTCCCCAATTTTCGCCCGTAATCTGATTCTACTCGGTTTTGGCCCAGATTTTTGGCCGTTACCTTGGTCATTAAGTTAGTCCACGCCCCTAGGCTACCCAGAACACTATAAATAGGACCCTCCTCTCACATTTCAAAGGACACATTCTATTACACAAACACTCTTCATAAAGCTTTGAAGCTTGGAGAAACTCTATCTCTCCAAGCTTAAGAAATAGCTCCATAGGCAAAACTTTAGTAGAATTTCGTGGGTAGCATCATCCATTGTAGGCAGCAAAAGGGAAAATCAAGAAGAACTCCAAGATTAAGTTGAGGAGTGGGAGGAAATTGTGTAGGAGGCACAACCCAAACCAAGGAGCTAGAGGAGGGCTACAAGAGGTAATCCTAATCCCTTTTTGTCTGACCAATTATTGTTGAGATGTTGATGTTGATGATGATGTGATTGTTGTGATGCTATGTCAAGAACTACGTGGGCTTTGAACCCGGTCGCCGGGGTACGTAGGTGGTTTCTAGTGGTGGAAACTCAAGCCCAATCTTCTTCTTATCCCCCTTCTTTTTAATATTCAGTTATTATGTGTTTTGGTGCTCACATTTGCACACTTTCACAAGGCATACAAAATCCTCTAATTGCACAAAGTTTCGCCCCAACATGGGTGGGTGCCTAACACCTTCCCATCCATGACGAATCCCAGGGTCCAGCATCTTTGGTTCGTTATCCGGTTGCCTAAATGGAGTCACATGAAGGGTTTTTCCCAAGTTTTTGTCCCTTAATAAAATTTGGGTGGCGACTCCAAAGATGTTGCATGATGGTTATGATGAAGGTGTAAAGGAAAGGTGAATAGGCCCAAGTGATTTTGGGTCGGGTATTCATAGTGGAATAGTATATCACTGACTTAGCTTTGTTGATAGAATGACCACTGGGGTGTTGGGATTGTTTTGGGGGGGTCAAAACCAGTGGGGTGTTGGGATTTGATGTCGGCTAGGAATAGTAATATCTTCCACATGCTTCTCTTTGCCCATTCCCATAACCTCATCTGTAGTGCTCCCAGATTAGGAACAAACCAATGGGGTCTCCATCCCTAGTGGTTGATTGGAGGAAAAAATAGGACCCAGATTTGTCGTTGATTCCCTGTTCTCTTTGTAGTCTTCTTTAGAGTGGTCCCATCTCTTAATCCATTGGGAGGATTGCCAAAATCCAGCCTAGCCTCTACCAGAGCCTCTATACCCTGTGTCCCAGCCTCCACCTGGTCTTTTTTTTTTTAATTTTTGGAGAGTAAGATTATGCCGCGCAGGCTATCATTAATTTACAAAACATTTACATCAAAAGAGTCTAGGGTACCAAGTCCCTTGCATATCAGATTATAAATGGGTCAAAATGCTATCAGGTGGAACTTGTAAAAGAGTAGTCCCCCCGTCAAAAGAAGACGCCAATCAAGCCAAGGCATTTGCACAATGATTTGCTTCTCTGTAAGTGTGCTTTAGCAAAACATTCCAGCCCCTGCATAAAAGAGCATGGATAACTAAAGCCAGCGTAGGCAAAAAGGGCTGGCCTTCTGCTTCAGTATTAAACATATTAACCATCACCTGCGAGTCAACTTCAACCTCGATCCTTTTGAATTCCGATTCCCATGCTAGCTCTAGTAGTGATTTCAGTCCCCATAATTCAGCTTGGACCACAGAGCAAATCCCAATATTCACAACCAAACCCCCAAGCCATTCCCCTGCAGATCTTTTAATTAAGCCCCCAGCTGTTGCAGCTCCTGTATTTAAATTCACCGCCCCATCTGAATTAATTTTAATAGCATGGGGTGGAGGAGGGGTCCAATGCACATACCTTGCGCTTTTTGTAGCCCATACGAACGGACTCAGCAGGTCCTGCTTCCCGACCCACTGGATTTCCTTAGCTCTCAATAGCACAATGTGCCCCGGGTTATGCACCCTAGTGAGGTTATCCGCAAATATGAAATCGTTCCTCCATTGCCACAAAAGTGGGCAAGCAGTGACAAAAATGGTGCTCCATTCCAACCCTTCAGCAGTGGACAGATTCGACAAAAGATTCGACTTTATCCAGCATTGTAAGTTGTTGCTATAGAAGTTTTTAACCTTTGTAGAGACTTGGATGGACCTCCATAAGCTGGCGGCCAACGGGAAATCTCTCATGACAAGCAACTCTTCCTGAGCATCACATTTCGGGCATCTCTCATCAGGGATGATCTTGCGCCTAAATCTCTGCTCATTGGTGAGTAGTTTCCCCTGATACATCAACCATAAAAAACTTTTAAGTCTTTGAGGACCTCTCCATTTCCATATTAGGTCCCAACACCATTTTGAGTCTGGCCAAGAGTCCTCCTCAAGCGTCTCATAAGCAGATCTAGTTGTAAATCTACCATGACCCGCGGAAGCCCAGGCAATCCGATCCCCCATTTTAGAGCTATCAGGTCCGCTGATAGCCATAATTTCATGTAAGGCGAGCTCTGGCAACAAACTGGAAAAATCTTCCCACGCCCATCCCCTGCCTTCCAGATAGTACTCATCAATCGTTAGTAATAGGTGAGAGCGAGGGATGGGAGCAACAACCAAACTCTCCAAAGGTCCACTAGGGGTCCATTTGTCTGTCCAAAGAACCTACTCTTTTTTCATCCCCAATCCTCCATTCCAGCCCCTGATACACGGATTTCCATACATCACAGATGGCTCGCCACGTATGCGACTCTTGTTTTTTCTCCAGATTCTTTGGGATTAACTCCTGTTTCTACATGTATTTAGTCCTAACCACGTTCCTCCATAGAGTATCAGGGCGTGTGATTAGGGACCATGCCAATTTTATAATCAGGGCATGATTGCAAGACCTTAGCCTTCTTAGGTTGAGTCCTCCACAATTCTTAGGTCGTGTAACCGTCTCCCAATTCACCAAATGGGTCTTCTTGTTGGAATCGGTTGAACCCCAAAAGAATTTTCGACACAACTGCTCAATGCGGTCACAAACAGATGCAGGGATCTTAATCGTCTGCATAGTGTAGATGGGGAGTGCCGCTAAGACTGACTGTGTTAGGGTGGTTCTTCCGGCCAGAGACAGATTTCTTGCTTGCCAACCATTCAGGCGCTTCGTTACAGCTTGCACAAGGTGGTTAACTCTCTGACCAGTCACTCTCTCATGCAATATTGGGACTCCAAGGTACTTTCCCAGGTCTGTTGTCAATTGGTATCCGAAACCTTCACTCAGCTGCTTTGCCAATTGTACAGGTACATTTTTTTTAGCAGAATATCCTCGTTTTAGCACTACTTACCTTCTGTCCTGAGAAATAGCAGAAGGAATTCAGACACTTTGAGATGGCTGCAACCTAATCTGGATGTGCCTCTGCAAATAGGACTAGATCGTCCGCAAAAAAGACATGACATAAAAGTGGCCCCCCTCGGTTTAGCTTGAAGAGTCGCCATTTGTGGCTTCCAACCGCCTCCTCAATAAGTTGGCTTAACTTCTCCATGCATAGCACAAAAAGGTAGGGCGAGAAGGGGTCTCCTTGCCTTACCCCTCTAGATGGAGTGAAAGCTTCCACGAGCTCCCAGTTCCAATTTACTTTGATTCCGCTGGTGGTTAATCATACCATAACTCCCTCTATCATGAGGCTAGGGAAGCCCGCATCCACCATTGTTTGCTTGACAAACTCCCATCTGATTCTATCGTAAGCTTTTTCCAAGTCCATTTTTATAGTAATAAAACCCACACCCCTAGATTTCTTCTTCACATAGTGGACCACCTCTTGGACGAGGATGATGTTGTCAGTGATAAATCGTCTCGGGACAAAGCTAGCTTGTGTGGGTGAGATGAGATCCCCGAGTACATTCTTCATTCTATTCGCAAAGATCTTTGAGACCACGTTGTAGGACACGTTGTAGAGCCCTAAAGGTCTGAATTGGGCTATGATTTGTGGGATTTCCACCTTAGGAATTAAGGTTAGTATGGTATCATTCACCCCTTCATCCTATGTGAATGTTTGAAAGAACCGAAGGACCAGATCAAATAAACTTTCTCCTACCACCTGCCACTGTTGTTGGAGAAACAAGGCATGCATATCGTCAGGTCCTGGCGCCTTCAGTGGCCCTATTTGGAATAAGGTGGTTCTAATCTCTTCACCCGTCGCAGGGGTCTCCAAGGATAGTTTTTTGGCTTGGGGGCTTGGTGGGAATAGCCCGTGCAGTGTCATAGAGGCCTTATTGGGGCATGTATCTATAAACAGCTCTTTATAAAACTGAACTGCCATGCTTCTCAGTGTATCGAGCTCAGTTACCCACTGGTCCTGATCATCCTTCAAGGCAAGGACTATGTTGCGCCTACTACTCACCTTAGTGGTAGAGTGGAAGTAGGCGATATTCCGATCGCCATATTGGATCCATTGGCATCTAGACCTCTGATACCAATCCAACTCTTCTAGGGCTAATATCTTATCCAACTCAGCTCGCAATTCCAGTTCCAATTCAGATAGGTATTGCGAAGGTTTTTTATCCAAGTACCTCTGGATTCCTTCAAGTCTGGCAAGGAGTTTTCTCTTTGTGGATAAGCTTATACTAAAAGTCGACTTTTTCCAGTCCTGAAGTTTCGTAGAGAATTCATTCAGGGATGAAGTCCAATTCCTGCTTTTGCCCCAATTCCATTTCACAAAATCTCTAAATTCAGCGTGGTTGGCCCATGAGGCTTAAAAAAGAAATCTGTTGGGTGTCTTCTTGGTTACTTCACTACCAAGTGGTCTGATTAGCAAGGGCCTATGGTCCGAGTGGAAGAATGGGAGGTTGAAAACCTCTGAGTATGGGAATGCTTCGGCCTAATCAACATTACCTAGTGCCCTGTCAAGCCTCTTCTTTAATATGCCTCTGTGCCAAGTGAAGGTAGGACCTGAGAAACCTAGGTCCATTATTCCAGAATTCAACAAACACCCATGGAATTCTCTCATGCTGTATGATGGGGTCTTTCTCTGACTTGTGCTCTCAGTGACGCACAGGGTTGCATTGAAGTCCCCTGCCATCACCCATGGCTCTGTTACTGTGGGAGCTAGTACTTCTGAATTTTGTCACAAGTATTTGTGGGTCGTTATATCTGGGCTGCCATAGACTTCAGTAAATAAAAATGAGTTCCAAGCAATGCAAAGCTTCATATATATGAACTGGGCGTTACTGACTAGGAATTGAATGGAAACAAGATTCTCTCTCCACAGGATCCAAATCCCTCTAGAGAACCCCCGTGCCTCTACCCTATGTGATCTTCGAAATCCTAGCTTCCTTATAACTTTGTTTGCCCTCGAACCACTGATCCGATGCTTCACTATAGCAACCACCAATGGTTTATACTACTGAACAAAAAACTTAAGTGCTCTCGGAAACTGGGGTTTAGCCGCCCCTTGGCAGTTCAGACTAGCACTGGATTTATAAAAAAAATGTGGATGTATATGGGGTGCCCTGGACTGGGGCAATGCCTTCATGGCTTTCTATCTCTATATCAGCAGTGCTCATATCTTCATCGCAGATAAAAGCTTCCCCTTCTTCGGTCGCCGGGCCTAATTCACCCCGTTGGCCACACCGTTTAAATACAGGTACCTTACTTCGTTTAATCACAACATTCCGCTTTGGACCCTTACTAGAGGAGGCATGGGTGGCGACCTCCTCTTCTATTTGGTTTAGGTCAGGAGGTTTGGCTTTGTGACGGTTTCATTTGAGAGGGGGAGAGAAAAGGGGCACTACTGCAGGGGTCTGTTTATATAGTTCAGCCACTGATTCCACCTCTTGTCCGGTAAGGACAGAGTTCAAAGGGGTGGAATCAGCTGGAACTATACTATGTTGGCCCTTCAAGGTTTGAGTTCTACTAGTTGGTTGCTTAGATGGGAGATTTGGTTCGTTAACTGTGTTTTGTGTAGTAAGTTGGCTTGAGGGAACGATATGTACCTGAGGTTGACCAGGGTTATTCTTTGGGAGGGGGTCGGTGTTTGGGCTTTGGTTTACCCGAAGGTGCTATGGGGTTGTGTTCGGCACTTTGTTAGTGATGTCTATAAGAGGGGTTCGATATTGGGCTATAGGGTTGGGCTGGTTAGTGGTCTTTGTGTTGCTCTGTGGGGTACTCAGATTGGTCTTTTTTGTAGTCTTTTTAGGCTTTGGTCCTCTATTCTAGGCCACCGCTATCTAAGGCCCCATGCCTTCAGGATTCACTTCCTCCACACCTCCGTCCTTTTCCGGGTCTCTTCCTAGCACCTCGTACCTAGAGCCTGATACTGGGCTGCGACCGGCCACCGAAGTCACTGTAGGGGCAGGTTGCTTTTTCTGTTGTGTTCTCCGTGGTCTCACAGGTGCGTTCATCCACTCCCCTGTGTCTGTCCGAGCTCCACTTCCGGTAGAAGCCTGTTCTCCTACTACCTCTTTCCCTTTCACACTCACGGGGGGTGAATCTTCTCCTGTGGACCTGGTAGTACTAGGCTTAATAACTTGCGGGCAGAGATCCATGGTATGGCACGCACTGCCGCATTGATAGCAGAGGGTTGGTAATCCCTCATAAATCACCCGTTGATCCTTACCTCTAAAAAGAATGGTCCCTTTTAGAGGCTTGGACAGGTCCACCTCCACTGCTATTTTCGTAAATCGCCCCTTTGGTGTTCCAATGTGGCATGGTCGATCCTTATTGCCTGTCCCACCAAATCCCCTAACACTAGCAAAACGCTGGGATGGTATGTGTACAACAGAATATCCGGGAACCAGACCCAGACCACGGCACGATCCACTTTGCCCGAAGAAGCACAAAACCTAGGGTTCCAAGGGAATACACAGAGGGCACTATTGAAGATAGACCAAGGGCCTCCAACCAGGCTGTGCAAATAATCATCTTTTTTAGCAAAATTAATCACGAAGAAATTATTCTCGAGGTCAATTACCTTAAATGGTCCCTTGGGTTGCCAAAGCGACTTGAGCCAAGTAATGAGTACTCGGTAGCTGATGTTCCTACCCAAAAGTTTCACAATGAAAGCTTGTTCCCATTGCTTCTACAGGCGCTTCTGGAAGGCCATCGACAGATCCAGTGTTGGTATATCACCATCTCTACCAATGATGATGTCTCTAGGTTCCACCTCTACATCCTCCTCATCTTCTGGCCAGCAAGGCTCCTCTTGGTCCTTAGATCTACCTGCCTTAAGTTTCTCCAGGTAGCTCATGGGTTGTTCTTCCATCACGGTGTTGGTAGAAGCTTCCACCGACGATACCTCTTCCTGATTAGTAAAGGGTCCTGGTACTCGTTCCTCTCTCTCATCTCTTGCTGGTTCACCTTCACTACTAGCCTAAGCAGACTCCCCCATTGGGAGTTAGTATTAATGTTTTATTGTGGGTAGCAAATATAGGGTGTAGATGCCTATATCTTGCTAGATTTACATTTTTCCGGCGTGAAAAGCCACTGGAAAGACTATGTAGGTAGATTGGCACAGATACCAAGTCAGAGGTTCTCACTCTACTTTTCTCTCTCTAGTTTCTTCTATTTTCAGCTGCTTATGGAAAATAAAATAATATATATATATATATATATGTACTTATATAAATTAGTGATATATATATATATATAGATATAAATTAGTGATAGATATTGTCCATAATTAATGTCCAAGTCCAGTCCATACTACGGCTCCAAGTCAAGGGTATGTCCCCGTGGGGACCTCCACCTAGTCTTTCTGCAGAGGTTCCCGCACATATATCCGGCTCAAAGGCACCGAGTCTACATCCATGGTCCAAATTCCTTCTCTGGTTCATCATACTCCACTGGCTTTTCATCCTCACCTCTATACCAACATCTTGGAAGAGTATGACCCAGTCTTTCAAAAAAAACAACACTCCGTAAGGCTTTCATATTTAAATCTAACCCATGCCAGTCCTCAGAGATGACATTAGTGAAACCAGCCAGCAAAGATTTGTCATTTTTATATAATTATGGTAATAATATTTCTCAAGTAGGGGATAAAGTGAATTTTTTATCCCTGTATTCCTCTCAGATTTGAAATTTAGTCATTGTACTCAATTTTCTTGGATTTTGGTCTTTGTACTCTATGTTTTTATTAAATTTGGTACTTTTGGACACGTGTCATCATTCAATTGATCCAATTTAAATCCTGCATGATGCCTTAACCATGATGACATGTGTCCGAAAGTACCAAATTTAATGAAAATATAGAGTACAAGAACCAAAATCCATAAAAATTAGGTACAATGACCATATTCAAAATTTGAGGCAAATATAGGGACTAAAAATCCACTTTATCCCTCAAGTAGGCATGTGGTCTAGTGACAATGGTGCTATTGTATATGCTTGTTGACAACACGGGTTTGAGCCCTTGACTTGATATTTTGTACTTCTTTTTTATTATATTTTCTTACATATTACAATTTAGACCATATTATTCTTGATAGTACTACGATTTGGCCTCCCTAAATTTTCTTTTAGTCCCTATTAATGTAGATAATATTACGATTTGACCCTCCTTAAATTTTATTTCTAGATCCGCCCCTGCCTCCAGAGCAGCCAAATTAATGGTGAAAGCCAGGACTTGGTATCTTAAAGCTCAATTGTGATGTGTCCTATATGGAGGGGTCGAGTTTTGTGGGCATTGGCTTGTTTATTAGAGACTCAAGTGGCCGTCTTGTGGATGGAAGAACTGTCAGGCAATGCGCCTCTTTTGTATTGATGGGAGAACTGCTAGCCATCAGGGAAGGCATGAGGCTGGCCGGATCTTTAAGGATCCCGCATCTAATTGTTGAGTCGGACTCAGCTCAAGCAATCATTTTTTGCTCGATGCCCTCCTGCCCAGACTGAAGATTGGAGGCTGTCATGGAGGATATATTAGATTTAAAAGTTCTATTAAAGTCTTGTCGTATGGTTTTTGTTCCCCGCTCTTGTAACAGGGTAACAGGGTAGCCGAGTGGCTCGCCAAAGCTTAAGAAAATATAGAAAGAAAGAACATATTGACAAAACGAACACTGTAATTGAACGTTATATTTTTAATGTATGTACACGATTTAATTACTCACTCCTTTTTCTTCCTTTTTTTATCTTTTACAGCTTGACAACAAATTATGTAATTAGTAGCTGGTAAACCAGCTGTAAAACTTCTTCGGCTCATACCCAGTTGAGCGGTATTTGGCTGCAGTTTCTTCTATTTTAAGGCAATCCTCACCTCTTTTGGCCTCGATCATCACTTTCTTCTCTTCTGCCATTTTGTGTATTTCTGCGATTTTGTTCTTCATTTTCTCAGCATATTCCGCTTTCTTCCTTTCTATTTTTTCCTGTCATATATCCCATATACGTACCAACCTTTTAATTAACTCATATGTGTAAGGGAAACTTTCATTTTGTTAAGAATAATTATGGTGATGACCATAGTTTTATATATTAAGCAAAACCCTTTAATATTTTAGGATATCCATAATTGGAAATTCAGTAATATTGATAAATTATTACCTCATACTTCTTTATTTTTGCCTCTGCACTTGCTTTCTTGGCGCTCTCCCATGATCCAATAGCAGAGATATTCTTATATGTCCTGTTTTGATAATTATCAGTTGCTTAAATCAGGAGGAAGTGATCAATAATAGTTGGATTATCATTATTTACCCGGGAAGAAAGATTAGTTGGAAAGTGAAGTCGTTATATCTATCAGGGATCCTCAAACAGACATTAATTAAGGCTCATATTAACACATATATAGTGGCACACGTGAAAAATTGAAGATGACAATAGGACAGGTAATTAATTAAGGTCTCAAATACAATACATGAGGTCCTACACTAGAATATATATGTTCTTACTTACTTGTTCTCAATTTTGGCCTTTTCGTTTTCTTCCCAAGCCTTAATTAAAGCATTTCTTTTCTCTGTTTCAATGATTGCAAGCCCAGCATCTGCATTAATATACAAGAAATTGGTCAAAAATCAGTAAATCATCACATTTCAAAACGAATTCGATATCATACCAACCTCTGGCAGCTGAACCCTTTGGAGTTTTTTCAGGATCTGCCCCATTTTCTGTTTTAAGAAGAGTTTTTGTTAGACAAGGAGCTTTTTTACACGCTTGAGAAAAACTAAAGTGATGGAATTAATTATATATATATATATATATATATATATATATATATATATATATATATATATATCACAAAAGCGGACAATTGACCAGGATGTGTTACAGATTTTAGCATTTCAGGTAAAAGAATAGAGTTGATGAAGGGTAGCTAACAAATTAATGAGACCATTCAAGCAAGTAAAAATATTATCCTTCCAGACTACAAGCATTCCATTTTATTGACACAGGTCATATAATCTGCCTCTACGTACATCCAAGTTTTTTCGTCAAGAAACCAAATATCTAGCGGAGACAAAGATCGAAGAAAATTAGAGGAGCACATACTTTCAGGAGCTGGTGCCAAGGTTTTGTCTAGATCAGGAACAACACTCACTTGTGCTCCTTTTTCTTGCTTGGCAGGTGTCTGGTCATCAGGGACAGGCACGGAGGCCGCTTGGGTTTCTTCTTTCTTGGGTTCCTCCTGCCCCATAATATATATTATGTGAAGTTAGCTGCAGAGAAAGAAGAGGAAGGTCGTATCGACTATATAGCCCTTGATAGCAAAATATATCAAGATTAATTAACAATCATACATACACAGAAAGAGAGGAAGGTACAAAAGTGTTGCAATAATGTGTGTGGCTTGCAAGTTGTAGGTGGTAGTTGGTGGAAATGGAAGTTGGTTAGGGACAAAAAAAGAAAACAGGTAAAACCTCTCTGCTTTCCAAAACCAGGGGCTGCCGTTGGTGCTCCTCAGCCCGACGGTAAGCCCCTTCATCTCTTTCTTTTTTCTGTTTCCTTTTCTTTCTTGCTCTCACTGTTTGTGTCTCCTTGTTAGGATGAATAATTGTGCCCATCCAGATCTACTCCCTTGTTTTAGATTTGGATTGGGATATTGTGCCTCTTTAGCAACGGTTGCCATCTCAACTGCTTTTGCAGCGTCAACCAGGTCATACGGCCTACAGCTCGGGATTTCTACCATGGATTGCAGCATGGTTTGTTGTATTGTGTAATTTGCCTTTTATTATTTGTAATGTTTTCGTTTATTATGTAATCGTGGTTCTTAATAAATAAAATTTCTTCCTGTTGTTCAAAAAAAAAAAAAAACAAAAATCACTTTCTAGTTTCTCTTCCTTTGTCCTGTTCTTCACAATGTGAAACTTTATAGTTGAAGCTAATTTGATGCACCCATGAATTGATCAACATAGCAGCCATGTGACTCAGTCAGTCCATATAATAATAAGGTGGTCCACGAGTGACACTCTGGTTGGTAGCAACATAATTTTATAAAATCATCAATGGTGGGATTTAATGTTATAAAATTAATTAACTATAACTGGTAATATATAGGGGATGTTTCTTTATAATCTCTTAGCTAGGCATGGTATGGAAAGGTTAGTGAGAGGAGGGGCCGTAATATTCTTTAAGTTAATTTGTAATGTCGAATCGTGTCATAATTTCTGGGATCAGCGTGTGTACTCATTAATCCATAACCATATTTTCTTGTTCTAAATAATCTTGCTTCCTGACTCCTAATGCGAAAGGCTGTTGTGTTTTATTAGCTGCTGCTTGCATTAGCTAAGAGGATATTTATTAAAAAAGGTTATAAATATACGTGTTAATTGATTTTGAAAAGAAATGCGCACGTACCACACATTAATCCAAGAAGGGATATAAGCTAAGCCAATATTTTGTTGGTTACATTATTGATTGGCACATCTTTCATGGATATATATATAGGTCACCATGTGCATTTTCGGGCTTGGCGTCTTGAACATTTTTTAATCATTTTCCAGTACTTGGCTTCAGCAACTCTTTAGTCATCTATTTGATTGGGTGGGATCAAAAAAAAAAGTCTATTTGATTGGGCAACAAATAACTTCGAAATAGTACTATAATTCAGGAAAAAGAAAAAGAAATATGATTTGATAAAATGAGACCATAAAAGCAACGAAATCCATAGTTATGAAGGCAACTCCACAGCTAAGGACATAACCACCAGCCCATCACATACAAATCGCCCATATTATACTCCTCATAAAATTACAAACGAAAAGGGGAAAAGAATTAACAGCACCCGACAGAGAATTTAACCTTTCTTTTTCTTCGAGAGCTGGTGGTTGGTAAACTTTATTTTATTTTTTTTACGTGGATCAGCTACCCACCCTCATGTGGAGAACAAGAAAATTGTATCAATAATTAGTATTTATTTTTTAAATGAAAAAATTTAAGCGCTTTTGCGTATGTTACTTTATTAAAATTACCCTTTGATTAAAAAAAGTTTTAAGCTTGCATGTAACAAAGAATTAGTTGAGCCTGTACTCTAGCTTTGTATAAAATAGAGTTAACAATTTTATTGGTAGCTATGTAATTTGTATAACCTTTCTTTGTTTATGATATAATTTAACAATGTTTAGTTTTGTTCAAATTCATATAAGCATCGTACTTTACCAATATTTTTGCTAAATATTTTGACAAACTTCGCATGCCAATACCGAAAAAGACAAGAAAAAATTCAAATGTCACCATAAAATGTAGAGTAAATTCTGGGTATCACTCATTATGACAAAGATTTTTCAACTTCCATGTACTTACTGTCTGTATTGATCTTTGTCAAGGGCCTAATTATGTGATCTAAATCGGAACATTCAGTAATTTTTTCCAGCTCAGTTCTTATGATGCTACTGAGGATAATAGAATACATTATCCTCCACATTTTGTAGCTATCCTGCAAACCGACCACAAGATGGAATCTAAGACATTGCACTTTAGGGGATGATCAATTGTGGCTTGATTCAGTGTTTTTTTTTTTTTTTCCTCTTATCTTTGAACTCCATAAACGCTAATTAAGATATTCACCAAAAAAAACAATTCTTTCTTTCGGTTCTGACTTCTGATACAAATATTTTAAATGAAGGATTAAAAATTGTAAAAGATATGACATGACATCTCTTTTATCAACATCAATTTTTAATGTATAAACGGAAAAGAAAGAAGAGAAAAACAAGACTTTGAAGCTTGCAGGTTACAAGCTATAAATTTTGATCGAGCTAAGCAAAAGGAAAAGTGTGATGTGCGTGCCCGTTTCTTTTTCATCACGATTAATATTCGGCTAGCATTTTGTTTGTATATATTTACTTTGTCCTAAAGTTTCCTTTCTTCTTGTAGTATAGTGAAAATTAAATTCCAGCGTTCAAAACATCACAACCAAATAATTAACATACTGCCCCAAAACAGTTAAAATTGAAAAATCGCATTCGTTTTTTGAGAATCATAACCAACAAAACTGGCTCATCACACTATTCTCCATCCCTACGGATTTCGAAAATAAGGAAGATATGCATAATGCATTAGTTCTCATTCTCTCCGAGGCAGATTTAAGTCAACAGACCAAAATAATTAAGCAACAGGAATCAAAACAGTAAACTAGCATGAAATTAAATTTGTTAAAAGAAAAAACAAAATAACTTTACACATGTTGGAGAAGGATGGCATGAGGGTGATCAGGGTTAACATACTCAAATTAAATTTCAACTCATTTTCAGACCTCCTATGCTGCTAATTTGTCTTTACCAAGTGCACTTTTCCCCTTGACAGATTGTTGTCTTTTCACGTGCTGTTGTTTCCTTCTTTCCCTCAATGCTTTACACGACATGCAAGTGTTCAAGAAACTTCCCAAAACCCAATACTGCTTCTCGTAATCTCGCGTCACTTTGATATTTACCTTTAGGAAATTTGCTTGTTTGCACCAAAACAAGGGCACCAACGCCCATTGTATAGTCTAAAACTACTCAGTTCCCACCATAAATCTCACTTGCTAAGTTGCTATATATACACACCCACATTCCTAATTAAGTGGCTAGCTAGCTAACTTCATTCCATTGTTCATTCACTTGGTCATTTGCTTTTGTTGGCAAGTTTTCATCAAATTTGGGTGCATTGCTTGAGAGATATGGATGTATACATTTCTCCAGAGTATGTTGCAAGGCGAAGAAGTGAAAAGAGAGCTATTGCAGAGAAAAGGTCAAAAGAATCAAGCAAGAGAGTCAGTGATGAGGAGAAGAAAGTGCACCTTACTACACTCCGGCTAGAGAACGAATTCTTGGTCAATGGTGGCATGAGTGACAATGTAATTTTTAGCTGTTTCTCCGCATAATTATTCTAATTCTAACAGGCTAAGTAGTTTTTTTCAATAGAAAAAAAATATGGCCAATTAATGTCCAATTGTGCGCTTTCTTTTCTCCCCTCCCCCCTCTGTTTTCCTTTCCTAATTCACTAACAATAACACCGATATAACTAGATAATGTCCCCGTCTCATTAATTAGTTACAGTAATGTGGTGAAATATTTATCATTATT
The DNA here is from genome assembly GCA_028386065.3 of Turnera subulata. Lineage (NCBI taxonomy): Eukaryota > Viridiplantae > Streptophyta > Magnoliopsida > Malpighiales > Passifloraceae > Turnera > Turnera subulata. Next base: position 145,141 of record JAKUCV010005226.1, read on the forward strand.
GTAAACTTCTTTCCTTAAAGTCCTCTGTGTATGTAATGTATCTTAGTTTTAATTAGTTGCATGTATTGTGTATCTATACCGTTGCATTAATCAAAGAAAGTTTCCTTAATTTGTAGCAAGTGTTTTTTTTTCTTTAACATGAATTTTTTTTTTTTTGAACAATCTTTAACATGAATTTGTAGCTTGTTAATCAGTCACTTTTCATTTTCCTTTTTACCAAACTGAACAGGTTTATTTTTGTTTGCACCCGTGTGGCACAGCACGCATCTCTAACACTGTGGATGTATATGTATGTACTTTATTCTGTCTTAGAATCTTTTGAATATTATGTTTTGATATTTTGATTAATTGGAAGAAGACGGTCTCATTCCTTTAAGAAAACAAACTGATGCCCAATCATTTATATTTTGTTTACTTAACTTACCACCTCAACCCCTCACAATATTGAGCCCAATCATTTATATGTTTCTTTTTTTCTTTTAGTACAAGATTGTCCCAAAAGTGAACTCGTACATGGTGGTTGTTCAAAAGAATAAAACAAAACAGAACCAACCAGGGAAATTTCGAAGAAATGAGGATCAGATTTTAGGAGAACCTAATTTGAGCTTGAAGGATAATATTAAATTACTCTGGCGATAATTTACTCAAAGCAGGGAGAAAGAAATTAGAGGTTTAGATTTTAGGATTTGCAACTACTGAAAGCAAAACAAAAACATGATCTCGGTGCAACACTTACGAGAAGGATGATAAAACTTTTTTTTATCAATCAAATACAGTCAGGACAGCTTCCACAAACAAGAAACATTTGGTCATTTGTGGTTAACTTTCCTTCAAAAATTAATCAACCACGAATACAAAGAGGTTCTAATTGCTTTGCTATTGTCTCTGGATTGAAGAATACAAAAATACAAATTAAGAGCTTTCATTAAAAACTACCGTTATTGTAAAACTTACCAGCCAGCAATAGTTCTTCAGTTTCGAATCTTTTTTTTTTTTTTATTTAGGTAGACTTCACTTCCAAATTTATTGCCCCTTTGATTCTATCTAAGTTGACCTGGGACAACAACTCGTAATGTTTAGAATCCTTTTTATTTTCGATCTGCAATTTACTGTGATATTCTAACAACAAAAGTCAGGATGGCCGAGTGGTCTAAGGCGCCAGACTCAAGTTCTGGTCCTCGTATGAGGGCGTGGGTTCAAATCCCACTTCTGACACTTCCTTTTAAAATTTTTTCATCTGCCATTCCTTTTTTTTTTTTTCTCTCCCTTCTTTTTGGTTTTATGAAATTCGTTTTCCAGTTGGCAAAAATTAAGAAATTAATTGATGTCACAATATGATATGATCAGATAAGATGATTTCTCTTAAGCCTGATTGGAGAATTAATAAAATTGGTAAAGTCAAATTAAAAGGGCTGACAAATCCTAGCCTTTTATAGTTTTTTTTTCTAATTAATTCAGTCCAAACGCCAACGTCCTTTTTCCTTTTTTAAAAAAAAAAACACGTCACGCCAACTTCGAATTGAGGGCACAATGACGACTAAATTCCTAGATAAAAATAATGGACCATATCAAATTAGCATTGTAATTTGTATCCCTTTCTCACTCAACCGAATCAACCTTAGAAAAATAGACCTTCAAGATTGGCACGCAAGCGAAGCTCTCTTTTTTTCCCATTTTTTACTATAAATAGAAGATCATATATATATCCCATTAGAGCTATGATTCCATATTGGTATCCACCTCCCCAAGGTGATCAGCCATGGAGTCCTTGGAATCAGACACCAAGTCAATAAGGAAGTCAAAGATATCGGTAGCCATAACAGCAGAGGCAACATCTTCCTTTTGGAGGGTCCTCCTTTTGCCTTGCATGGTCATCTTCCAAGACCTCTGGGTTAACTCCTCAATGAACAGCTCACATGCCTTGGAGAACACAATAGGTGCCTCCCCTGATATCATCTTAACATCATCTCCAGATCTCTTCATGATCTTCTTGATCCTTGCAAGAGGCAATGAGTGAGGCCCAGTTCTCCCCGATATCCCACCAGAGAGCAGCCCTGAGTATGTCCCTGCTTGCCTCATCTTGTTGTTATTGTTGTTGTTTGTTGTTGTTGTTGTTGTTGGGTTCTTTAATTTGACTTTCAGGTACTCAGGTTAGGTTTTAATTTGATGAGATGGTATTAATAATGTGAGGAGGCAGAGAAAGAGAGGGTATTGTGAACTTCTAAGGAGGAATATTATTTCGTATAGGAATGCATGGAGTGGAGTTTGAAGTTTTATTTATAAGGCTAGGAAATGTGGCTCAAATTAAGTGAATAAGGGCCGGCACAGCCAGTTGGGCCGGCTATATAATGGTCAATATAAATGTATAATTAATTTTTCTTCTCCTCCTACCTTATTGTGCCCTATAGTTTTCTTTTCTGTTTCAAGAAAAAAAAAAAATTCATGTACTAGTTATACAAACTAATATGACAGTTTGGACAAACAAGAAACAACGGCTAAAAATGAAAATTACTTGGTAACTAGTGTTAAATCAGAACGCAAACCACCATCCATGTCAACCATATTCATTTTAATTAATATGTTCTCATAATGATCTCCAAACTATATAAAGTGTAGAATAAGAGATACCCATGTAGCGCTCTTTGTGATTCTATTTCTCCTATATAGTTACTATATATATATAGATAATCAGCTGCTTAGCTTAGCTTGACGATTCCTCACAGAGGGGAAAACGTACGGGATTCTGGAAAATAGGATCATGGAGTCCATTTTCATAATTCTACTCATGCAATAATTGTAATGCATATTTGGTTTGTAGGTTGTGGTTAAACGATAGTTATAAGGACAAATTACTACTTTTGGATAGGGCATATTCTAACAAGTCAATTTACTAATTAATAATTGATGACAAGGAAAGGTTGTGTCTAGTATGATTGGCTTTTTCAAAATCAATACAAAAAAGTGCTAGAGCGGTTGAGATTTGGCCTGACTATGATGGAGTAACTAATATACAATATTAGTAGGTTAATCAAACGCTTGATTTGTACGTAAAGTTGGTTTTGTTGAGATTTGGTCCGCGTCTGCGGCCTAAACAAATACAACTCGAGCTTATTTTATGCATTATTTAATTCCTAATTTGATTAAATAAGTTTAGTTGCAGTTTCTTTCTTATAATTTTCTTGTTCTACAATAGGTCAAAGGCCTATACAACGTAAATAAAATTTACAACTATTACTTTTTTAAAAGATTTTGAAAGTTGCACTCTTTGTCAAGCTAGCTGGACTGTACCCAATTAGTTTCTTCATTACTAAAACAGGAGACCAAGAATTTAATGCAAACATCAATCTACATACATCTTAGAGAGCATTGATCAGTTTCTGCAAGTGGATTAAAAAAACAAATTGAATTTTGAATGAATACTTAACGCGTTTAAACTCGTATCATAGACAAAACGTCATCTTCTGGCTTCTTTCCTCATATTATTATAGCAAAGAAGAAGTTACTAATTATATATATAGCTAGCTCCTATACGTTTAGGTTTAGGAACTTGCACATAAGGGGAGGCCAAATCGGAAACATTGATTGCATAGACTAGCAAAACATAAATTTCTAAAATAGTCAATAAAAGAACAAAGATGATTACGATTTTACTTTGCATGGAATAAACCATTCAAGTTATCACTAGCAGCTCGAAAGCAGGTGAAGAAAACTAATAAAGCTTTCATCCCAAATTGAGATCATCAACTCAACCAACATTGGATTTTGGATGGTCATGATGAGCATAAACAACGTAAAAGCCCGTTCTTATAACAGGCTCAACTTTTTAAGGTCTACTACAAACCCAATTCCAACAATGGATCCAATCAAAACCCATGTATATTTTATGTTGTATTACATGGATCACTGGATTCTTAAATGGGCCTACCTTGTCTGCCCTTTTGGTCCTGAAGGACAAAAACCCAAAAATATTTTCCTCTACTTTTTTGGAACAAACACTGCAAATAATGAAAATAAAGCAAATATTATTAAGACAAAGAGAGTCGAAATGAAGTTAAACAATGTATTCCCCCCATATAGTTAGACGGCTTAAGCAAATTCTTCCAGGTTTATTATCCCTAGTCATGATGAGCTATTGAGCTTGTGTTGTCAAATAAACAGATTAACACCAGTCTTCTTCTTCATTTTTAAGGAAAATTAAGACCATTCTTCTTGAAATGCAGTAGATTCGATTTTCAACTCATCCATATTCGGGCTTAGATGGTTGCTCTAGGACTACATCAGTCCAAGTCCTGTCAACCAATAGCCCTACTCATTATTAGCTTAACGAACTGTTTATTTTGGCAAAATATTGTGTGTATCTGCGCCAAAGGATTCCCTGTGCAGATCAAAATGCAATTATTTGGAGCAATGTTTTACATCCAATAATAAATTAAGAACTCGAAATCTATATTTAAACATTATCATCCTTAAGAAGGAAGACACGAGCATGAATGAATCGGTTTTCACAAATATATATGCATGTGAACTAGAACATGCAGATACGATATAAAATACACCTTGACCACCCCCAAGCCAAATGTATACTTTAATGGAGAAAGATATAGATGTATGATGATTAATTTTTATTTCTTTTTCTATCATGTGAGATCTATAGTCTTTTAGGTTGTATTTGCACGTGATCACTTCTTTCTTGGCACTTGCACATCATATCTTTGCATCTATGCTTGCTCCACTTTTTCCAGATCGAAGAAGATTTTAGCTGCCTTGAGGGAAGAAAAAAAAATATGAAGCATATATAACAAATCATGAGGTGTGATGGGCCTGGCAGTGGCATCTTTCCCCTTCTTGGGGTCCTTTTAATTAGTGTATATATGGGTGTCTACAACAATGTGCCTCCTAATGGGGTCGACCACCTTCACGGGAGCACCTTCTATTGTCTCTCATGTGTGCAAATTTGCTCATGATTGTGCTCTTTCTCTCTTGTATGATGCACATCTTAGTCTTCTTTGTGATCTTTAATGACTTCTTTTTTTAAGTACAGGTTAATGACGCTTTCAGCTTTATGTGTGATTCTATCATGAGAAAGAAAAGTTGGAAGCAAAAACCTGAGAGAAATATCATCATATCATGTCATGTGACTCACGGACATTAAAAAAAAAAAAAAAAAGCGTCACAAAATTAAATACACCATTAGCCTAACACGTCTTCTGTTGGTCATTTCTTTCAATTGCCTTTAGCAACTTGAACACTAAAAGTCACTACGATACTCGCAAAAACAATATATATATAATCTTTCTGTACAGGTTGCATAATTAAGCTTTTTTGTTTCTTTTTTTATTAATTAAAGTTTAAGTTGAGGAGAAACTACTTAATCCAGATCAAGGTAAATCACCTAGGGTTTACAATGCTATTTCCATAGGAGAAATAGTTATCAATAGACACAATACCTTCCCACAAAAGACCTTTCCTTTTATTAATTAACCTTGTGAAAAGAAGTGTATTACGTCTTTTCTCATTGGCGTGGGAAATAATTGAAAAATATGGTCAATCCCACTTACCAACATAATGCAACGTAACTGGGGAACGGATTCTTGATATGATGGTTGATCTTTCCTTTAATGCTAATTGGATTAATACCTCGAAACTAGAAAGTCACAATTTGCTTACTTTCGTTCCAGATTCTTTTGATGATAGCTTAATCATAATCCTAAAATGGTCTCCCTTTCTTCGCATTTTAATGGACAAAATTAAGCATACCAAGGTTATGGACCAATAGCTACAAACCTACGCAACTTAAGGGAAGGCACAAAAGTGGAAGCAATGATGGACAGGAGGATGAATGGTCTTTCTCATGTTAAGGTGCAAAAAAAAAGTTGAAGGGGACCATCTGTTGATCATCACCATCTTCTGATCTGAACACCACAGTATCACCAACACCTAAAGCATCAACATCTTTATGGTTACTACTTTCACTTCTTAATTTGTGCAAGCAGGGTTAATCTTCGTTGTCATTCTTGTGGAAAATCTTGGTCTTGGGGTAGCCATTGATAATGCAGATCATCAATTCGATTTTTTTTTTTCTCTTTATGTGTGGATTGATTACTGCGTTGCAACTTCCTTAACTGCCCAAAATCTTGTGGAGACGTTACGCAAGCAAGATATTTGTAATATGTTTTTTTTTTAATAATTAGAACTGACATCACTTGTTTATGAAATTGTTTAAGCACACTGCAGGCTAATAAATTTGTTCGTTTTTATTTCATCGGACATTAATTATTTATGGTGAAACTCTTAAAATTCATTTAACAAAGAGGACTATGTTAATGCACTTCCACATAATCAATCAGTAATATGCTGATAGTAATGGAAGGCATAAAATGTAGTAAGCCACAATACATTCACTGGGACAAGTGTTGGCAAAGCAACTAAATGCCCATCAATGATGATTGAAGATAGTAAAATTGATTGACTACTACTAACATAAAGGAAGCAATCAGTTTTGCAGTACAAGAGTAATATTGGAATGATTCTAATATTTCTGGAGGGTATAGTGGCTCAGTGGCCCTATATGCATTCAAGGCAAATTGGCCATTGAGCTCCACTGCTTTGTGGGTCATTGAATTCGTTTTTATGGTTCCTCCAGTTGGCTATATCATTAAGTTCATGAATTTCTTAAATCTAAGACATGTGCCTTTGTTTGTCAAACAACAAGTACTTGCCTTTTGCACTGTAACAGGCATGTGTGTTGTTGGTTCATTAGAATTGACACAAGGATTGTGGATGCCAATAGCATGTACTTTTGGATAATGTCTCGATGATTTTCAATGTGAGGAAACTGGAAAGTGCTTGATTGGACATTATTAAGTTGGTGTCATGGACTGGGGAGCTGAAGTACTTAAGGAGGAGAGCTCAATAATAAATTTATCTGCAACTGTGATGGTCCAAAATGAAGTGAGGTTTAAATAGGTTATGTAATTAAGTGCCTCAGCCTCAGGTATGTTAAGTCCCTCTCCAAAATTTTAGCATCTAAGAAAAATTACTATTCGGCAATAATAGGGAATGTGATATGTATCTGATTTTGTGACCTGTGCAGTAGCGTGAGAGCCTTAGAATAAAGTTGTCCCAATATACCATACTCATACTGCTTCTTTTGGTTGATTATTATTGCCATATTTGAGCATCTGCAGATTCTTTGCACAATAGTTCTTTACTGTGGAATAATAATCTCTCCTACCCAGCCTTGACTTCTTTTTTCTGGATGAATGCAAGTCTGCACATCATTAAGGATGACATTATACATACCTTATTTGATAAGTTATCTGTGATTAAACATAGCTCAAATGAGTACTTGTTCATGGTAACGATTTTAATCATCATAAATCTTTCACATCTTTCATTATGACTAGCAGGATGATCATGAGACCACAAGGTCCACACGTTCAACATATAAGTTATCCGTGGAGTGAAGCTTTTTACAATTTTCTCAATCACCATCCTCACTCCATACCAACTTGGTAAAAAATTACATTGCTCTGATAAAAATACCAGTGGGGTTATAAATTGTTACTGGTAAATGCAAACATACCAACACTACCATTACTACCTATTTTTTACCACTGTTATATTTGATTCTCAGGAGCTCAGGACCACCGTCACCAACCAGGTAAAAAAAACTAACAGTTCACATATAGTATAGCATACCAGAAAGAAGAGACAACTACTGAAGAAAATCCTCCAATAGGAACACCTGGATCCTAAGCTGCTAGAATTAGATGCCTTAGGTACACCATGGACCCCAATGGGAGAAGGTTAGTTAAGATGGCAGTTGTGAAATCCTGTGAACTTGAAATAGATATATATACACGTACAAATTGGGTATGTATTTCCCTATTTGGTGCCATAAACATATGCAAGTATATGGCTCTGCTTAAATTGTTTTTCGGGTCATCACTTGTCATTGGTGATCCTGTTGGTGACTGCATAGGCACGCTTTTGACTCACGTGGACTCTTTGTGGTTTGATGGGAAATCTATGTGAGTTTTTGAGCTCCTCACGCCCAACCCATGAGGATCTTTAAAGCCAAGTAATGGAAGAAAATATGTGTATATGGAGGAAAGCAACAACCTTTCCTCCTCCATGTCTTATCTATAAGCTTTCACTTCCTTTCATGGCCACGTACCAGCCTTAAATACCCACATACAAGTAGACCATCTTCATCCAAACTTTAAATGAATCTAACCATAATGGCTTAATCCCCCCAGTACTGGCTTTTGATCCTTTCGGGTGAAACTGAAGAATATATATCTTTATGAAGCTTGAAGCAAAATATATTGTCGGACGTTGTTATATATATGCACATTAATAACATTAACTTGACAGATTTCTTCTTGTGTTTGGTTGGCAAATATAGTGTTTTTTCTTGAGTTATACTTTGTTTTGTATCTGAAGTTACTGAGTTAAGAGACTTAAGAAAACGTAATTGGCAAAGGAAATAACTATTGTCCTTTTCAAATAGGAATATTAAAGAGATTCGAGAAACTAATTTAATTAACTTTGCAAGTGTATTGAATTTGATTATTATTATTTAATGAAAATAACTTGTTTTTTTCTTTCAAATTGAAATACTGAAGTGATTCTCAATTTTTAATACTCGTCTCTCAAAATAATGTTATTCACAAGTCAAATCCATTGACGTAGAACTAGAAGTAGATACTGAGTTTTGTGTATATTCATGATCATTTAAACAATAAGAAGACAGGTGGAAGATGGTGAATGAAAAGAAGGAAAAGTCTTGCCAGTCAATCTGTATTATTGAGCATATATCATTATTTGATGGACCAAATTAATTCAAGGACTAATTAATAATCTTTCTCTTGTCTTCCATATTCTTCTAACCAAAAAAACAATTTAAACTCTGCTTCTCATTTATTCTTATTCTTCTCATTCCAGAACAGTTTCCCTTAGCAGAGGTCTGAATTAAATTAATGTATATTTCATATTGTCAATGGAAACATATAAAATCACGTTATTTTTTCCATTTTACCTTTTGCAACGTCATACACTAATTAATGATTAAGCTGCCAAACTGACATAGGCAATATACTCATCTCATTATCAGCATCCAATAATTCCCTTGTCACTTGGATATTGTTCCATAGTTACGTCACTTTGTTAAAATAATAACTACTTAAAAGTTAAAAAAAAAACATTTTAGGCGCAGCTTACAATATGTAGATATTATTTGTCTTTTGGAATATGGTTGGAGCAGTTCTTTCCTTGTACTTCAATTATTTCTGCCTCATCAAAATGAAAAAAAAAAAAGAATAAATTGATAGTTAGGTACTTAATTCCCGCACTCCAGCTAATATGAAGGCATATTTATAGATACAAAACATAACAATTCTGTGTTAAACAACAAATGATCCCTACTTTTAGCAACTCCCTATTGCAATTTTTGTATAGAACAAAAAGAAAAAGCACCCTATTTGTAACTAAGTTGGGAAACATCTTCCAATTGGCACCAAACATACCGAACGGCTGGTAGCCTGGTACAATGGCTGATCTTCTCTCTATGCTAAGTTATAGGTGCCATTAGGTGTATATGTATATTAACAATTAATGAATTTATTTTTTTTTTCCCATACCAGAGACGTAACATAGACCCAATAACATCTAAGGTGATTAAAAAAAAAATAATATCTAAGGTATATACACTCTTGACAGATCACAGATGTGTATGTCCTAGTTAATTAAAAATAGAATCATGCATTTACCAAAAAAAAAAAGAATCATACAGTACCATTACTCTGTGCTAGCTAGATTAATTAACACATTGGTTATGATCTTCCATGGTGTCACATTATGCATCCACACATGAAGAAGATTAATTACTATATATTCTTAATCCTTTCAGATCCTAAACTTTTTATGTGGTCCTTATTACGCCAGTTCTATTAATTGTTCCACGAACCTGCAGGTCGACTGCATATCTATTAATACGCCCCCAAAACTCTATCTCCCCGTATGGTACACATAGCTACTGAGATCTTTTTTCTAAAAAAAAAAAACTTAATTTATGGTTATAATTATTGGATTGATAACCCATGGCCTAATTAAGCATGATATTAAGGATACAGTAGCAAATTCTCAGATTGCGATTAGAGGGGAAATAGGGTAGTATTTCTTTTTTTCCTTGGAAGCACATACTAGCTTTGACATTCTTGCCCACAAAAAAGTTAGAAAAAGAATAGAATCCAAAGCTGAATTTAGTTTTATAGAAAGGTTCCTATTCTCCATCAAATTCAGAAAAATGTGTGCTTGTCCATAGAATTGTCTAATTCCTTTCAAGTACGCGGATATGATATATGGATGTGACATTGGCATATTTTTAATCCTCATCTCATACTGATACAATTTTGTGAAATGATTTCATAATTCATACCTTGAGAGCTGAAATTCTTTGCTTCATTTCGTCATGACAAAAGACTAATTTTTTTTTGTCGGCATTAGTGGATGCCAAATTGGCCATGAACTTTTTTCACAACATGATTTTACATAATTACATTAGGACCATTAATCACAGTTTCCCGTGGCCTACAATTAAAAATAGACAAAAAGCTACGGTGGATTGATGTTGACAATCGATACAAAGACGAACATAATTGAGCCATACGTTACTTGGAGAAAACCATTTTCTTACAAACTTTTTCTTTTATGTGGTTAATACGTCATTTTCTCTGTATTAAAGTATGATACAAATATTAATTATTCATAGCTGACCGTTAGGTAAATAGGGTTTTTGCTCCCACTCCATTGTTCACACGCAGAAAGTGTAAGGTTAATGACCATAATATCCTCCAGTTCATGTCCTCGTTTTTCTTTTTGGTACTTCAGTTTTTTTTTTTTTCCGTTCTTTGATTATGTAGGATATATATGTCCTGTTAAGCATGGGTTCTTGATTGGTCTTTTTTTTTTTTTTTGAAACCTCTATAGCTACGTTAATTTCATAAAATAAAGTTAAGATTACAATTTGTCTAACTTCTTTTGAGTGGCTGAATTAATTTTTTTGACGTTAAATGTTTCCAATAAAATAACCAAACAATTTAGTTTTAGAGAATGAAACTGAATCAAGCCAGTGGATCCAACTTTTAGAATAGAAAATAAATATACTAGTTTCTAAATGAAAACAAGTGGATCTTGGAAATGCGACGAGTAAATCAAAACGAGAGCGTCTACAAAATCTATTATAATTTGACAAATTTGGAAGACAACCTGCCTCTTCAAAACTATAACCAATTTCCAAGTGAAGGAAAAATTGTTTTTAGAAAATAGTGATTTTGCGGGCAGAATCCCATTTCGGTGACAAGGACACACTAGATTACGTTCTAATGGAATCCAATAATGCAAAGGTTAATGTCATTCACCACATTTGCACACAACCAATAAATCTTTACTATAATCACCGAACCAAATTCTATAAAATCCAGACAGGATAATTAGGTGACGTACCGACAAAATTAGTGGTTTAAGAACCAAATTAATAATAAGCAAGTAGCCTCTTCATTTCTAGAAAAAGAAAGAAAAAGAAAAAGAAGTAAAAGTAGCATCTCCATGTATGAAAGTGTAGATAAGTATCAAACAAAAGAGTATCCCTTAAAATCATCATTTTGCTCAACCCAAAAATAGTAAAATATGATCCTCCCGCAACCCAATATTTCTCTCTGGCTTTTCTTTTTCTGTTAATGTTTACTCAAACCTTCTTTTTGCAGATTATCAAAATTCAGAATCCACAGAAACACTTGGATAAAATAATAAAATACACCTGAAAACTGTTTCAGTTTCAAGCAAGACATACCTTGGTACATGCATATAATAAACAAAACCATTTTTTTTTTGTCGAGAATAATAAACAAAACCATGGAATAATATTGTAACATTGTATTTATATACTATTCACTGTTACTTACCTACTCTAATCTATTCTATTAATTAATTAATACGCCTGGTAACCAAATTCAACTTTAAATAAATGGAAGCTTCTCTTTTAATTTTTCTATCACATTCTTTTTTTTTTTTTTATACTACTACTTTTTAAAAGAAAACATGCGTCAGGACTTTTAAAAAGACTGTTACTACTAAGAAGTAAAAATCCTAGAAAGAGAAAGAAACATCACATGCTTGTCTGCTTCTTAGATCTGCTCCTGCTTTTGTTGTCTTCTCTGTTCATTTTATTACTCCCAACCCAACCATCTTTTCTTTCTCCAACGTTTCTCTAAACTATCTCTCTCTCTCTGTCTGTCACTCACTGAGTCTCTAACTCGCGTTTGACTCGGTCACCATTTTGTGTGTTTACAAACAGTAGGGTGTTTTTGATCATTTGGGTCGTTATTTTAGCTTGCATTGGATGGTGTGTTCATTGAAATGGCGAATCTTGGGCTAGTTTGGCCGGAGTTCCGGTGAGTGGTGGTTTTCCGGCGAATTCGCCGGAGGCGGCTCCGGCGGGGAAGATGTTCAGGTCGGCGAGATGGAGGAGCGAGAAGAACAGGATCAAAGCCGTGTTCAAATTGCAGTTCCATGCAACTCAAGTACTTATCTTGTCTTGCATTCTTTTTTTTTTTTTTTTTTGTAAAGAATCCTTCTTCAAAGTCAAATGCGTTACTCTAATTAAAAAACCATATACAGATACATAAAGGTGGTAATAAATTCGTAAAAGGGTTTCTGGGTTGTTGTTTTTTCTGTCCCAAGTTTCCTAAATTTTTTTTATCACTTTATGTCTTTGCTCTAGGAATTGGACTAAAGTGAGGATTTTGATTTCTTTCCTCTTATGGGTTTGGTACAGAATTTGAAATGTAGCATTACTGTGTGAAAATGTGTTTGATAAAAATAGTTTGGAGATCATATGAATTGATGGCTCTGGATGGATGAATGTAGGTGTCACAGGTGAATGCCAATGCATTGGTGATATCTGTGGTTCCTGGAGATGTGGGGAAGCCAACAGCAAGGTTAGAGAAAGGCATAGTTCGAGATGGAAGCTGTAGATGGGAATATCCGGTCTATGAAACAGTGAAATTCATCAGGGACGCAAAAACGGGGAAGATTAATGAGAGAATCTACCAGTTCATTGTCTCAACTGTAAGAAGTTTTGCCATCATAATATTGAGTTATATGGTGTTCAGTTATGGGAGTTGTTAGCGTAATTGGTTTTGGGTTGTTGTAGGGACTGTCAAAGAGTAGTTTGGTTGGGGAAGTGTCAATTGATTTTGCTGATTATGCGGATTCAACGAAAGCTTTCACTCTTTCTCTCCCGCTGAAGAATACAAAGACTGATGGGATTCTGCATGTGAGTTCCATCTCTCTCTCTTTCTCTCCCTATCCTTCTTGCAGTTGTGTTTTTTAAGGGATATAATTATCGGTAGTTAAGTGGTTCCATTGTGTCACCTCTTTCTTGACATTTGATTAAGTGGTGTAATTACTCCTATGATTAATGTATAGAATTTTAACTTTTTCATCAGGTTTCAATTCAAAGGTTGCAGGAAAATGGTGATCAAAGGTAAAAAGAGTTCCTATCTTGTTGTTTTACCACTTTAACTCTCCTGATCTTGTTTTATTGGATTTTAGTCTTATCTTGCCTTTCTCTGAGAGCTTTTGCAGAGAGGAGGATTCCGAAGATACAAGCATGAAATCCCAGAACAGAACCTTGAACACTCTATTGAGCAATAATGATGCTGATGAAAGCATTAAAAGCGATTCTATTGAAGTAAGTTAGCGTCTGGCACTGGACATCTTCTTCACAATTCTTTGTCTACTTACTGGATAACGCAAAATAAAGGGAAGAGAGGAAATATATGTGGAAAAATGGATAATATATTTACATTTTGAACTCTAGTTCTTTCTGTTTAGCTCTTTTATTCTTTTGAACAAAATGTTGATAAAATATCTGATGTGCGTCTCTTATTGCCTTAAAGGATGGACCATTACCGAATACCGGCACCCAGAATGGCGAATTGCATGATAATAGTGGAGCATCTAGCGGATCTGAGATTACAATGTCAAGTTCTGAGAGCAGCTCTGGGCTTAATACCCCACGGGAACTAGGATTGAGAAATAACCTTCTTCAGGACCCAACTAGCTTCTTATCATCGCGAACGACCCACATTTCAGCTGCGCATTTGCCAGTGGCAAATGCATCTGAAACAATCTATGAAGAGCATCAGCGCTCTCAGTGGGAGTGGTTAGCAGATTCTGATCAGGCAATGAGTACTGATGATTCATTGAATGGTTCTCAAAGTGCTCTTACGACTGAAAGATCTCAACAGGCTTCAGACATTGAGATTGAGAAGCTAAGGGCTGAACTTGCTGCTTTGGCCAGGCAGGCAAATGTGTCAGACTTGGAATTACAGACTCTGAGGAAACAAATTGTAAAAGAGAGCAAAAAAGGGCAGGAACTGTCAAGAGAAGTCACATGCTTGAAAGAGGAGAGAGATGAACTCAAGTCTGAATGTGAGAAACTCAAGGCGCTACAGAAACGTATAGAGGAGGCGAGGAGCAAAAATAAGTTGCAGTTTGAGGGTGGGGATCCATGGGCCATTCTTGAAGAAATGAGACAGGAGCTGACTTATGAGAAGGACCTAAATTCCATTCTTCGCCTACAGCTGCAGAAGACACAGGAATCAAATGCAGAGCTGATACTTGCTGTCAAAGACCTGGATGAAATGTTGGAGCAGAAAACTAAGGAAATCACTGATCTATCCAACAAGTTAAGATCCTCTGGTACTGCTGTCTCAAGAGGCGAGAGTGATGATGATGAAGAGCAAAAGGCACTTGAAGAGCTTGTGAAGGAACACAGAGGTGCTGAAGAAACCTGCCTTTTAGAGCAAAAGATTATGGATCTTAGCAGTGAAGTAGAGATCTTCAGGAGGGATAGAGATGAGCTAGAGATGCAAATGGAGCAATTGGCACTTGACTATGAGATTTTGAAGCAGGAAAATCATGACATGTCATACAAATTACAGCAAAGTCAGATACAAGAACAACTGAAGATGCAATATGAATGCTCTCCTCCATTTGCGAACATGAATGAAATAGAAGCTCAGATTGAGAACTTGGAGAATGAAGTCAAGCAGCTGTCAAAAGAGAAGTCTGATTATTTGGCCACAATAAATGATATGGAAAACCATATCAAGAATTTGGAGGAAGAATTGGAGAAGCAAGCTCAAGGCTTTGAAGCGGATCTGGAGGCAATATCTCATGCAAAAGTTGAGCAGGAACAAAGAGCCATTGTAGCGGAGGAAGAATTGAGAAAAACAAGATGGAAAAATGCTAATACAGCCGAGAAACTACAGGAGGAATTCAGAAAGCTATCCATGCAGATGGCCTCTACTTTTGATGCAAATGAAAAGGTGGCAATGAATGCTCTAGCTGAAGCTAGTGAACTACGTCTGCAGAAAAGCCAACTTGAAGAAATGCTTCGGAAAGCAAACGAAGAGCTTCAATTAGTTAAGGATGGCTACGAGGCAAAACTCTGTGACTTGTCCCACCAGCTAAATTTGAAAATGGATCAAATAGAGCAGATGTTAGTGTCAATTGATGATAAATCCAAGCAGCTAGAACAACAGAAGAAGCTTGAGGAGGAACTTCGTGAAAAGTTCTCCCTCGAAATCTCGAGGCTGAAAGCAGAGCTTGACAGACTCAGAACAGACAATAACCTTCTTTCTGAACAAGCAGAACAGAAAGAAAATGTGAGACTTG
Source organism: Turnera subulata (assembly GCA_028386065.3). Lineage (NCBI taxonomy): Eukaryota > Viridiplantae > Streptophyta > Magnoliopsida > Malpighiales > Passifloraceae > Turnera > Turnera subulata. Next base: position 160,888 of record JAKUCV010005226.1, read on the forward strand.
AACTGGAACAAATGAAGACATCACTTAAGCACACTGAGGCGCTGGTACAGAAAACAAATGTAGAAAAGGACAAACTGGTGAGCACAATAGCTCTTGTAAGAAAGGAAGCAGAGAAGTCACTGGAGGAGCTTAATAGAATGAAATGTATCAAGGATGAAAAGGAGACAGCGGTTAGTCACTTAGAGTTTGAAGTAGAGACAGTTAAAGCTCAGTGTAATGAACTGAAAAATGCTCTGCTTGAGGATGAGGTGGAAAAAGAAAAACTAAGAAAGCAGGTTTTTCAATTGAAAAGCGACCTTAAAAAGAAGGAAGATTCTCTCACCAATGTGGAGAAGAAGCTTAAGGAAAGCAACAAACGTGGAGCAGTTTCTGATGTGACCAAAAACACTCTGAGAAACAAGTCTACTCCAGTTCCTCATGGATCCAAGGAGGTAGCAGGTCTAAAGGAGAAAATAAAATTGCTCGAGGTAAGTGCAAAACGCCACCATGTTAGTTCAGTTAATTAAAAGCTTTGGTTAGAATTATGCGCAATAATAAGGTCCAGGTGACCACCAGATGGAGAAACTGTATTACTGTATCGTACTCATGCTTTCTTAATTGTATCCACAATTCATGTGCAATGCCTTACTGTTTTGGTGAGTTGTATTCCTGTTACACATTTATGGGCATTCAAGTTCTTATTTTTCTCATGATTTTGTCTTGCAGGGACAGATAAAAAAAAAGGAATCTGCTTTGGAAGCGTCTGCATCTTCATTTATGGAGAAGGAAAGGGACCTTCAAAGCATAATTGAAGAGTTGGAGAGAAGGGTAGAAGAAGTCAATCAAAACAGTGCAAGTCTCCATGAAAATCTGCAACAGGTTAGCAACGCATTCATCATTGTAATGTAGAAGAAGGTAAATCAAGCAAATAAATTCGGGATCAATATTGACTGTGTCTCTGGAGGATGGCAATTAATATGCCCATCTTTAAAATTTTAATCTTGGCTCTATAGGGCTTTAGTTTAATAATGCCAGGCAGTAAACCTCACTTTCATTCCCCTATAGTAATGTGTCTTAGTGCAGTTTGGTTGGGTCTATCTTTTGCGTGTTGCGCATCTTAATGTGTTTGTCTTTAGGAACCAAGGTTTTGCTTGGTAATCTATATTATATCGGTTGTGTTGAACGTGCATCATTGTGCAGGTCCCAAATGACAACAGTGGAATTACTTCAAATGGTGTTGTCTGTGAAGAAGATATAATATGCACATGTAAAGAAAATAGAAATGCAGAAAAGAGGTAGGATTTCGTGGGAAAGTTTATTTTATCATGTTAATAATCTTCTAGCTTTGCTTCCCACATTTTTGGTTCATTGCACATTGTTGCTGATAACAATTGAGACTTAACTTCTCCCAAGTTTCTTGACTCTTGTTACGTTGTGTTCCAGAAATCCTAACACTGTATCGGAGCAAGAAACAAAAGCATCCACATTGAATAACGAGGACTCGCATGCTGATCAGTTATTAAGTGAACTTGCATTGGTGAAGGAGAGAAACGAACAGATGGAATATGAGCTGAAGGAGATGCAAGAGAGATATTCAGAAATAAGTCTCAGGTTTGCAGAAGTAGAAGGTGAACGGCAGAAGCTTGTGATGACCGTTCGAAACTTGAAGAATACAAAGAAGAGCTAATAAAATTTTCCAGAAGAGTACTAGAAATCTATATACTGTGTATAGTTGAGTAGCTGAGTGTGACGGTTGCAGAAAATCAATTTGAAACGTTTTCATCGGGGTGAATAATCAAGTTGTGCAAAGTTCATACGAATCACTAGCCAGTGGAATATCTGTAGGTATAGCTTTCTTCAATGTCGAATTCATGTTCTTTTTGTAATTGTTTGAAGCTTACTATGCTGTGAACCTCTTTGTTACCGTTACTATATATTCTTTACATTTTTTAATTGGTTGAAATAGTGCAAAAGTACTGGTTATTTCTGTACATCAGCTGACACATATATAATCGTCTTTGTAGCTTTCCAATCATTTCTATTCTTGTTACTATAATGTGTTTACTTGAAAATGCACCAAGAGATGAAGGGAACTTCCATATAAACATTTTTTTTTGTCAGCAAGCATGGGTATTTCATTCATTACCAAAAACAAACATGAGTACAGAGCATAAACTGAATGTTTGTCCTAAGAAATACAAACCCGACTACAGATACAAACCGAGATATAACTAGCCAAATACAACGACCCAAACTAAGAAGTACATAGTTAATGATATAATAGATATAGCTTAAGGAGAGGACATATGATCCCGGCTCGGAGTTTGAGTGTAGGCCGAAAACGTTGGACCTAATCAACATGTTAGAAAAGGGCGATGTATTACTGGTTAATACCAGCGGCATCCCCAAATTTCATGAAGTTGTATGAATGCCTTTCATGCTCGGCATTTGCTCGTTACTCGGAACTGATTTTGACATCCTTTCCTTGCACCAACCAAGCGGGAGATGGAGCTCAACCGCAAGCAAAACCCATACATGATTGTCGCCATCACCTTCACCATCACCATCGTCATTACCGCTGCCATCGCCGGCGAGCACTCCTCTACCACTGTTCCTGTTGCTTCTAAAATCCATCCAACAACACGGGCACAAGCTCGAGCAAGACTTCGAAAAACTTCCAGAAAATCTGGTACTGCAAAAGAAAGTTTTCTAAGATCCTAACCGATCTCAATAAAAAACCCACTAACCTTGAGAAAAGACTTGAGTATTCAGTCAAGACTTAGTGTGCATCTGAGCATTTCGTCGAACACCTGGTGTGCATCCATGGTGATTGATAGTTGTTGAGCATTGCTTCAAAGATGGCACAACCCAGCTTTTTAAATGAGATCAACAGATGAGGAAACAATAGCAAGAGCTGGAGGAAGAAAGGAGAATGAGAACAGTTATCATCTCCGGTAATGGTAGCACCGGAAACGGCTATTTGGGTGGAGGGCACGAGTTAAAATAGCCGTTCCAATACTAGATTTAGCACGATGGAGAGTGACGAGTGAGTTGAAACACACTTGAAAAGGCTGGAGAAAGAATAGAAGAGAGGGCAAAGTGAGAGCTCAAAACCTTGATACACTCCATGTAAACATTATTGTCTTAGTTATTTTCAATTGTGATTGATGTCAATGGAGAACTTGGATATATCCACTATTATTCGATTAGTTTGCTCTAGAAACCTTTTTGTCTTACCAAATTACCAAGTTCCAGTTACCAGCTTCATTTTAAAATAATTAGGTTGCTATCTGATAGTCATATAGTACTATTTGGACTAACAATTATGGCAGTGTTGACTAACAACCTTTTGGTATTTTGCCCATGTAAGCCTTGCGGCTTACTATTTTGACTGCTTCTCTTCTCTTGATAAAAAAAGTGATCTGATAACTATGGAAAGAACGTGGCAGCATGTCGTTTAGAAAATGCAGAAGACATTGAATTCCAATATCAGAATCTTTGATATGCTCTCACTTTGCCAGACTGGGCAAGATTAAGTTAGGTACCCCTTAATTGCGGAGGAAACTAAAAAGATGCCTTGTTATGACAACAAACTGAAAATGGAAATTCATACTTAAATCCCTTTGATTGTATCTGTTGAGCTTGATTGATTAAGTTTGTTGTACCAACTTCAAATCAATGAGTTTCTGTTTATATTGAAAAGAAAAACTAAGAGTCTTTAATAAGATCAACATTGATCCCGGAACAGAAGTGCTGCATATCAATCAAACATAGCCATATTATTGAATTCTGTAGCAAAAAAACACCAGTATTTGAGCCAATTTGTACAAAGCCAAGAAAATGTAGGGTCAAAACATAAATGTCTTCGAATTCTCGAAGCAAAAGGTATGAATCCAACAATTTTCGTTGGATAAAAAGAATGAAAGAATTTGTCTGCACCATACTATCAACCTTCACAGGAAGGACTAACTAAGCTAGCTCTATCCTATTGATATCCTGGACTCTATTTGAAGACTATTCACAATCTCCTGTGTACTAAACCATAAACAACTGTAAGAGCCATGATAAGAGAACGATCTACGTGAGGCTCCACCACCAGATTCAATACATCATCTCCAAGTAGTACTCCAGTTACCACCTCCTTTCTCTTAGCCTGCATAAACAATATCCAAGCAGATCATATCAGTATAGAATGATGGGAAGTTTTATGGTGATCTACTATAGTTCTAGACAAAAACCAAGAAATAGAAACAAGGCTCACCTCTGCAACAACTTCTCCCTGACTGTTGACAACCTTGAATGCTGATTTACCAGCGAAGCTTTCTAACCGGTAAGAATTTGCATGGCCATTGTTGGACTGCAGGGTAACTGTGCAGGATAAATCTTCACCCCAAAGGCCGAGATTCTGTTTAACTCTAAAGAAAGGCTTCAGATTTTTCACCTGTGAAGAAGCATCACATCTGTAGCCCTTCCACTGCCTTGAAAGACATAGCTTCTGTGACAAAAGAAAAATCACTTCAGCTAACAGCTTTACACTACAAGGTCTTTTACTTCATAGACTCTTGTTCTTAGCTGTTATAAGAGAGTATTAGTGCAAACATAACCTACCCTTTTAAGAATGCTAAAGATAACATTGCCCTTGAGATCCATTAGATAAACATCGTTGCAGCATTTCTTGTCATAATTATCCACACGATACACAATCTCCCCGCCTTCATTGAAAACTGTGCATCCATTGCCTTGCACAACCAGTGACTTCATCCACACTGTAAATGCTTCTCTCTTTGTAGTGAGAAAATTAGAAGATGAACAACTAGGAGAAGAAACATTAAGAGGGGCCAGAGGATGAATCTTTGCCATTAGAAACAAGGGTGTTCTGTTTCAAAAAGATGGAGAGAGTGATTTTTAGACCTTTAGTTTTAATGTGACTAAGGAAATAATTGGTTTCTATGGTCCTTTGCTTATTATCTCATGCATTATATATATATAGAGGATGGGAGCAGCAGAAGAAGGCAAGAAGCTCCCTTTAATCATTATAATAAAAAAGTAGCCAACAGGAATTGAAAAGGGATAATGATCTCCTTACTCGAAGCCTTTTTGTCACAAAAAGAGAACAAAAATATAAAAGGATACCATCCATATCAGAGTTAGGCATATGAGCATCCTACACGTTTACAGCGTGCACAGTGTATATGAAAGTAATTTATTATGTTCAACTTCTATTCTGATATTTTTATGAATTTTTTCCTTTTTTTGTAACCTTTTTTTGGTTTGAAGTGACTTTTTATGGAGTTAGGAGATGTTCATTATAAATTTTTTTTTAAAAAAGGTAGGATTAGTTGTCTTTATAGAGATGTGTTAATGACATAGGGCACAGGAAGACGTCTATAATTTTGTTAGTTTTCTATTGTCTGATCCTTATCATCAACTTAATTATGTCCATTGCATAGTCCACTTTGCTTCCAACATTTGGAGTTCCAAGATATTATAAAAATCCTAACGTTTGTCTTCCTCTAAAGAAAACTGTTTTCCAATGTCTGTACAGCCGTATAAAGTTAAATGCGAGTTAAAGAGTCTTTAGTTTTCAATTTACTCCATTACTTATTAGAGAAGCGAGTTAATTAATTAGCTAAGTGGCTCCTTGGTGTGGGAAAGTTAATCCTTTTACAGTAAGCGTAAGGTAAGAAATAACTCTTCTGCTTGTCTGTTTTCGGAGATTATTGACTGCCAGCAAAAACTTGAGTTGTAATGAGCCATCTGCTGCCTAACTACCGAAATTTAGTGGTGACCGAGGCAATATTTGTCGGCTATGGATGACCATATAATTAGAACGAGGAGTAGTATTTGAAATACTAACAAGGAGGAATTAGGAAGTTTTAATTATGTGTTAAAATTCTTTATTGCAATTTTCTTCGTAATACTCCTTAGATTGAAGATATGTAGTAAATATGGTGTGGAACTCATGGATCACGAGGAGATGGCAAGAATGGTGTGGAAGGAGTGCACTTTTCTCTGTGTCTTTATCTCTTTGAGTACTTATGAAATGAACGAATCATTTGCCATCCTTTTTTCTGATCAATTGTTTGTAGACCTGGTTTAGTATATAGGGAAGATGAGTTGCATTTTCTTCGGGTCAAAATTAATAAAATTCTGATCCAAAATGGCGGATTAGTTAGGTTTAACCCACAGGGTCCATGTTTTTATTTTATTTTCTTCATTTCCTGTTGTTCTATTTCTATATACGTTTGTATGTATGGATGAACATATATATGACTATGTGTCTAGAAATAATTATATCAACTTTTATTGAAATAATTTTTTAAAAGACAAGTCTCTTTAAGTTTTTCAAACAGTGACTAGTATATATGAACAATATTATATCGATCGAAGAATGTTTTTAACAAAGCAAGAAAATTTTGTGCTTTATTAACATTAATCTAATTTAAAAATACTAATACAGCAACAACTTAAATTTCTTGTTTATTATATCATCTTTCTAAAATTTTGCATTCTTTTTTTTTTTTAAAGAAGCATGCATATTTGTAAACATTAATTTTTATATGTTGATGTTTCTAAAAAAAATTATATGTTGATGAATTTAAGGTTATTTTCAACGACATATATGTATATATGTTTTTTTTTTTCTTTTGAGTGCTTAACTATATGTAAATATGTTTTTGTTATATATTTTTATTTGGATGAGAAGAGATCCCCGCGTCTATTGACCGTATTATAGGGGGGAAAAAGCTTTCCTCGAGCTGAGTTTAAATATAGGAATGCAGTTTCTTATTTGTAGGGAATCTGATGCCACTCAGGCGTGGGCTTATATTTATATTATTTGCTGAACTATATTATGTAATATGTACACAATATATTTCATTTCAATCATTTCATGTGGTCTGTTGACCAAAACAAAAATTTCATGTGGTCACACCAGACATGCTGAACAATATTCTTAGCTTTTGGGAAGCAAGAGGAATCAAATGTTTTCTCAGCTTTAATATAGTCAAACAACAGGAACACGTGATCACCCATTTTATAGAAATATATTTTTCCTGCAACATATATATATGCCTTAATGAATAATCACATCTTGTTTTTATCTATGGTTGTCGATTGATAGAGGCCACATTGGAGCTCTGTTAACCTAAACTAGCTAGAAGTGGTTATTAACAAATTGAAATTCTTCTAAAGGTTTTCTCCCTGTATTTCTTGATCGATAACTTAAAGATTTCTGGTTGGTTTCTTTGTCCATAGAGAAGCTTTTTTTTTTTTTGATATAAAAAAAGGAAATGCAGATGCACCAGCGGGAACTCCATAGAGAAGCTGTTGGTATTATTAAAGGTCAATCCATTGGCTACTAACTTAATTAATTACTTTCTCAAAATAAGTAGAATGCATGGCATGCTGACTTAAAGTTTACTTTAATTAGGCAATAAAATTAAGGGTGGTAATTTAAAACAGTAAAGAGTACCTCCTGCAGATCCAACTGATTTTTTTTAAAAGAACAAATAAGCAAAGTAAATCAATAAATAAGAATTAAAGCATTGAACACATGCCCTATAACGTTGCCTTCCTGAAGCCTTCTTCATGCCATTCTTAATCCTCCTTGCGAAGCAATCTCATCGACCACTCCCCGTAACTTTGTTTATAAATATTTTAATGTATCAATAGAAAATAATTTATAAAAGTAACGCTTCCTATAATTTAGTCTATATATATATATATATATATATATATATATATATATATGCAAGCCAAAGTGCAGAGTAAACCATGGAATCTGATGCTTAATTAGACTTTAAATTAAACTGTTGTCTTACAAAGCTGATTCGTACTAATTAAGCAATTGTTGAGAAAATGATAAGCAGAGGCTTTTTTACTTTGGTCCCGTTTTCCTTTCTTCAACTAAAACTTGGTCACATTGGTGGTCACATTTGTTATTCAAAATGGATAAGTTTAGCTAGATATCTACATATTTAGCATTCTGGTTAATACATAATTAGAACACGAGTTTTGTGATACGGAGTAGTGGTTTTTAAATTTTAGTCTACGCTATCGATATAAACATTTTTCTATTGTGGTTGTTGGAGGGTGAACCTTCAAAAGAGTTATTTCCGAGATTGTTTTCTTTATCCATTAACTAGGAGGCTTCCATAGTCGAGATGTTGGGATTAGCTAATGGAAGGTGGTGTTGGAATCTTAGGTGGAGGAGGGGTCTGTACTCGTGGGAGTTGGATGATATATAGTGCAACACTTTTGTCAAAATTGGATCAGGTTAGGCTTATATCGAATGAATGTGATGGATGGATGTGGTTAGGTGATAAGAAAGGGGTATATTCGGCTAAGGCGGGATATAGATTTCTATCTGATGGATTGTTTACAAGGAGTGGCAAGCCATGGATTTGGTTTGGTTTTGCTCCTTTCAAAGTCGAATGCTTTGTTTGGATGGGGTTGAATCAAGGAATTGCGGTGAGAGGCATCCTCCTTCGAAATAAAGCATCGTTTTCATCAAAAAAAATAAACATTTTTCTAAGCTGGATCTTTAGTTAACATACTAGTCAGAAACAACAGCAAATATCATTAGTTAACATATAGCCGCGACGAACAGTGGCAGCTACATGTCAGTACTTATCTTTTCATGTTTTCTTGTCACTAAATATTTCCCTCCTTATTTTTTTCTCCAAATTTTGTCAAAAGTTAAATTTTTCAGTGATGTTCCTCCAGTCGTCCCCAACATTAATGAATTAGGGACAAAAATATTTTGTCTCTCATGGTTTTTATTGTATAGTGATGTAAAAGTTACGTCATCTATAGTCCAATGATTGGTGACGTGTTATAATTCGTAGATTAAGTAATTCTTTTCGTCACTAAATTTTTCCCTCCATATTTTGGCGCCAAAAATTTTTGGCTCTAATTTGTTAGTTACGAATTAGGGTGACGCAAATGACTTTTGTCACCAAATGATACTTTTGGAGACAAAATGTTAATTACTTGTGATGAATTGACCTCGTCACAAAAAAAAAATTATACTGGCGACATATTATCCATTTTTCGTCACCAAAAATCCATTTTAGGAGACGAATTCCAGAACATCATCGGAAAAAATGTCCCCAAAGAATGAATTTGTTGTAGTGTATATATAATCCTCGGCAGAAAAAATTTTATATGTAATCCAAACCTATAGCAATCGATCCCTTAAAAACTATGGCTACATAAAATTACAATAATTCGCAAAAGCCTGCATTGCATCTAACTAAGTAATTAATAAATCGAATTGCAATACTATAGAAATAAAACCAATGTTTTTTTCCTTCGAAAAGGTTGCTATTTACTTTCAAAATAGGAAGGATTTTTGCCGTTGATCGATCTCTTATTAAATAAACTTTCATTGCTGGAAGTGGGAAACTAACGTATGGAAAAAGGTTTTGCGGGGTTTTAATACCCTAATACCCTGATTCTCTTGCCAAGGCAGCCCTTGATTCGTCTCATGATTAAGTTTTTCTTTGACTCTCCTCCTGGGTTTTGTAACAGACTTTTGTCTGAGGATTCTTTGTATGTAGCTTCTGCTACTCGTTGATTTTATGGTAATGTTATTCTCTCTTTTTACCAAAAAAAAAAATCCTAATATTAATTTTGTACCAATGTACGCTGAAGCTGTTTTTAGTTTTTACTAATTATAAAAGCTCACTTAGCACCACTCATATATTAGGTTGTCACGTGGCATCTATGGCTCAACTGCCCAAAGTATACAATTGGTACACATATAAATACTCCAAGATATAATTGGTAAAAAAAAAAATTAGGGATATATGATTGGCTCAAATTGAACATTTTGGATACTAAAAATTCCTAAAACCCAATAGAAAATGGACTGGAATACGAATGCAAGAGATATATTCAGCAATAACAGAATTATTTTGACCGCCCTTGATTGATTGACTAATTCTTAGATGTAACACATTTACTTCAAAACAAGATGAGATGAAGAAAACTTTCGTATAAACTTCTTCTGTTAATTATATATCTTGGATTGGTGATGTCATGGAGAACTTTCACATCCAATATTGTGCCATTAGTTTGCTCCAAGAACCTCTTTCTTACCGAACTGCTTAATTCCAATTAGCTGCTTCATTTTAAAATCATTGTGTTGTTATCTGATAGTCGTACTTGGACTAATAACTACGACAGTATTGACTAACAAATCTTGGTAAACGGGTTAAAAAGTTATTTGCTGATGTATTCTTGCAGTTTATTTTGGTCAATTGTAATCTTGCAGTTTAAAGCGTGATTTGCTTCTTGTAGTATGTTTTTTTTGAGATTTTTTTAACATCAGTATATTGGACATATTTCAATTCACGTTTGTTTTTTATTTTTTCTGGGCACTCGAGAATGATTGATTAAGTTCATAGTTCCAACTTCAAACTAATTAACTTTATACAATTTATATGGCAAAAGATATAGAACAGAAAAATCTTCCCCTGTATATATTATAAGAAACCTAGAATTTCAAGAGCACACTATACATTGGAATGATTTATTTTTTTTTTTCTGGTAGCGAATTCACAATTTATGGCGTATTAATCCATAGACGGTGACAAGAGCCATTATGAAGGCTTGATCCACTTGAGGCTTCATCTCCAAACTCAATGCATCATCTCCTAATGGGATTCCTGAAGAAGATTGCTTTCTGCTTGCGTGTGGAAATTAACGCACCCCACCCACCAAAAAATGTTACCAACCACAAGTCACAACAAACTATAGTTTACATCAAGTAGCTAGGGATATTTTCTTATATATATATGTATTAAAAAAAAAAGAACAAAAGCTCACCACTGCTACAAGTCCTCCTCTGCTGTCTGTAATTTTTAAAGCTGATTCTCCAGCTAAGGCTTCTAATCTGTAAAGGCAACTATCCTGTGAACCACCTGGTTTGGCCGTAATTTGACAAGACAAGCCACCCTGAAATATTCCATGACACTTTGCCACTTCGAAGAAAGGCTTTTGGTCTCTAAGTTGTAACCCATCACATCTGTAACCCTTCCATTGTCTATGAAACCATTGTTTCTGCAAACAGAAAAAGGAAATCTCTGGTTAGTTTAGATTGTAGAGACAAAACAATGAAGGTGTAATTTGCTTTAAACCATGAGCTAGACTAAGCTAGGAGACTATATCTTAACGTACCCTTTTAAGTATTGTGAAAAGAACATTGCCCTTAAGATCCATGAGATGAACCTCATTGCTTCCTTTCTTGTCATAATTGTCCATTCGATAAACAATATCGCCATTCTCGTTATATACGGTGCAGCCATTCGCTTGCATTACCAGTGATTTCATCCATACCGTAAAGGTTTCAGTTTTTGCTGTGACGACATAGGAAGTAGAAGAAGAGCAAGTTGAAGAAGAAGACTCAGCATATCTTGGATGAACCTTAGCCATTTGATCCAGGTTTGCTGATTTATGAGTGGATATCAGGAAATAGTAGTAGCTATGTACTACTCTGGTTTTTCTATGCAAGGACGTTGTTGGAGACACTAAGAGTGATGAGACCCTGCTTGTGAAAATTTTAGTCTTCAATGTGTATATATATACACATGAAGGATTAATAGTAATACACGGGGAAGATTAAGAAAGACTTTATGCGCTCCATTAAATATTTGTTACGCCTGCGATTAATATGATCACGTTTATGGTATGAAAATAAAATATTTCAGGCTAGTACAGTATAAAGATTCTCATCCTCGATCCATTTACTTTGGTCTCTTTCCATTTCAGAAATGGGTAATATTATACACGAATATGCATTGAAAAATAGGCGGCGTGTGTGGATTTTCATCATCTGGATAGGCTTCGTGACATGAGGCATAGTGATTTGTTGCTTTAATTAATTATCCTCTAACAAACGTAAACTTTTTAAAAATTTCCTTTAATTCCAAGCCTGCTAATTTTTTGTTCGATGGTTTAACTAGAAACATTTGGGGTCAACCAAGTACTTGAGGTGCTATATTCTAATTAAGGAGCCAGAATCGGGGACTGGTCCCCCAGATTAGTTCTGAAAATATTCTATTCAGTTTATGGAAGAAAGAACTTTTATTATTTAATTAATAGTGGCAGCAACAACAACTATATGCGTTGGAGCTGTGTTAAACATAGACTAGCCAGTGAAAAATGGTAGTAACCAATTAAATCTCATTCAAATGTTTTTGTTAGATATTTCTTACTCTATACAAATAAGAGATTTCTTGTTGGCGTCTTAAGGGCTAGGTCTATCACTACACTTAGTTATAATGTTTTACTCTCTAAAAGTAGCGAGGATATATGCAATGCATGTATGCTAGCTTAAAGTAACTAATAAAGTGAAGGGAGTTTGTGACAAAAAAAAAAAAAGTGAAGGGAGTGAAATTTTAACAGTATAGTACTTTTTCCAGATCCAGTAGATGCAGCTTTAAATAAATAAAATCAATATAGTACATAAAAAAATTCTCAAAAAAAGAAAAAGAGTATATAAAAAGACAATTGACCACATGGTCTGTAAGCCTGCGCCTTCGAGAAGCCTTCAGGGGGCCACTCTTTAATCCTCCTTGAGAAGCACATTTTGATCCACCACAAGTACAGGAAGTTGGCTTTCAATATTTGTGTGTATTTTTTTTTTCCATTGGAATATTTGCGTGTATTTATTAGTAAGGAATGCATAAAAAAGAAACCCTTCAATAATTTAGTCTACATATGCAAGCCAAAGTGCTGACTCTTACCATGGAATCTGATGCTTGGAGTTCAAATCTCTGGTATGACAAAGCTGATATATGTTACTAAACAATTTTTAGAAGATGGTGAACAGTTTCCTTTCTTGATCCGGACTTGATCCCCATTTGTTGTTTATTTGACAAATAATGTTTCGCAAGATCTGGCACAATATTTGGCCATTTTTGTTAACATATTGGCATGATTCTGGGAAATAGCTTTATGAAATGTTATAGCTGCAGATTCCCGGAGAGAAGGGAATTTTGGAGTGGAAATAATGTATATTTTTCTTCATGAATTTTGGCATATATTAACCATTCTCATGCGTTTCTGGAATACAAACAATTTGAATATTTTTCTTTCTCTTTTCTTTTTGGTGTAGCTCTCTCATTTTATTCCTTCATTAATGCAATATTAATATCCCTTTTCATCAAAAAAATATTAATATTAATAATTATCCAGATTTTATGTATGTGGTACTTAAAGTATCAAAAAAAACAAGTACACGGAAGATGCTGAGAGCCTTCAGACCTTATTATTTATTAGAAAGTATATCTGCATTTTCCTCCTGTTTCCTTTATCATGTTTTTTCTCTTTTTCGGGCACGAGTAGAGCGTCAGTTTAACTCCACAATCAAGAGTATACAAACTGACTGGGGGTGTGAGTATAGATCCTTGAGTAAATTTTTCCAACACCTAGGAATACAGCACAGGGTCATGTGCCCACACACTCATGAACAAAATGGGTCCATTGAACGACGACACAGACATATAGTTGAACTTGGACTGACCTTGCTTGCCACGGCACATCTTCCCCTCACATATTGGACACATGCCTTTGACACGGCAGTGTTTCTCATCAATAGACTCCCCACAAAGGTTTTACAAAATAAGTCCCCATATGAGATTATACACCATCACAAACCTGATTTCACGTTTCTGCGTGTGTTTGGTTGCCTCTGTTATCCTCATCTTAGACCATATCTTACTCACAAGCTTTCTTTTCGATCAACCCCTTGTCTTTTTCTAGGATATAGTTCATCTCATCATGGCTATAAGTGTTTGGATCTCAATTCAAAACGGTTATACATAGCACGTCACGTACGTTTTTACGAGGATATTTTTCCATATCCAAAGTTCAGTCCACCTCCACAACAAACTCCTTCTCCCTCAAAGTGGGTGTCTGTGCCCTTATCTGTCTTCTTCCCTGCAACAGAGATGCAACATCAACATCAGGGTCTGTCTTCTTCGCCCTCTCCTTCTCCATTAAACACCATTACTCCTTCATCCTCACACCAAACCATACCCAACTCGTCACCTCCATCCTCGGTCCATGATATTCCTTTGCAAACCACACACACAGATATCTCTCCAAGATAACTTTTTCCCGACCCTGATGCCCACGCACAGAGTTCCTCCTCATCTCCTGATACTGCACCAAGTCCTCCTTCACCACCTCGCCGAATGTCCCTCCGCACAAACCCAAAACCGACTCAACGCTATTCTCCCTCCAATTATATTACCCAAAAATCTGGAGCACCAACAACTGAACCGACTTCGTACACTGACGCTTCCCGTTACAAAGAATGGCGTGATGCTATGCAGGATGAAATGAATGCCTTGCTCAGTAATAGGACTTGGACATTGGTACCATATGATTCTACAATGAATGTGGTTGGAAACAAATGGGTGTATCGCATCAAACGCACAGCCTCTGGTGCAATTGAACGATACAAGGCGCGCTTGGTGGCCAAGGGATTCCACCAACGACATGGGATTGATTATCAAGAGATATTCAGCCCCGTAATTAAACCTGTGACAATTCGCATTGTGCTCAGCCATGCTCTCTCCCATAATTGGCAGGTACATCAACTTGATGTGAAGAATGCTTTTCTTCACGGAACAATAGCTGAAGACGTGTATATGGCTCAACCACAGGGGTTTATTGCAGCAGACAAACCACATCATGTTTGTAAGCTTCAGCGCTCTCTTTATGGTTTGAAGCAGGCTCCTCGCGCCTGGTACAAACGCCTAAGTGATTATCTGGTGGCGAATGGATTTCATGCTTCTCGATCTGACACTTCATTATTCATATATAAACATGACTCAATTACTGCCTATGCTTTAGTCTATGTTGATGACATCCTCCTTACAGGTAGTAATGCATTATTTGTCACTCAGTTGAAGGCTCGCCTTGGCACAGAATTTTCCATACGGGACCTAGGTCGCCTGACTTATTTCCTGGGAGTAGAGGTCCAGTACACTGCAAAGGGTATGTTTCTTTCACAGCGCAAGTATATCTTGGAATTGTTAAAGACTGCCGGTATGCAGGAGTGCAAGGCATTGCAAACCCCTGCTTCTACTTCTGTGAAATTGCACCACAATCAAGGGAAGGCTTTCAATGACCCCACACTCTATCGAAAGATAGTAGGCTCACTGCAATATCTTGGTATAATAAGGCCTGATATTGCCTTTGCAGTAGGGAAAGTAAGTCAGTATATGCATCAGCCAACAGACGAGCATTTTATAGCTGTCAAGCGTGTGCTACGCTACCTTCAGCATACCCTATCTCACGGTCTTCTTCTCCAACCGAGCACCACATCCACTATTTCTGTTTATACTGATGCCGATTGGGGAGGCAATATTGATGACAGGAAATCCACGGCTGGTTATCTCGTCTTTTTAGGAGCAAACCTCGTCTCATGGGCATCTCGCAAGCAACGTACAGTTGCCCGGTCATCCACTGAGGCGGAGTACAAAGCACTTGCTGATGGGAGTGCTGAGTTGATCTGGGTACAGTCTTTGCTTCGGGAGCTAGGGATACACACCTCAATACCGGTACTATGGTGTGACAACATTGGAGCCACTTATCTCAGCCAAAACCCGGTTCAACATACTAGAACAAAACATGTGGATTTGGATTCTCACTTTGTCCGTGACAGAGTGAATAAGAAGCAGCTACAGGTTCGTTTTCTCAATAGTGAGAGCCAACTGGCGGACATACTCACCAAACCGCTGCCTTCAAGACGCTTTGCACAACTTCGGTCCAAGCTAAACCTCTGCATACTTCCCGGTTTAGCTTGCGGGGGAATGTTAGTAAAGGATAATTCTCAGCAGATAATATCGAATGATAAGTCATCAGAAGATAAGCCTTAGCCTATAGATAAGCTCTGTTAGTAACTTGTGTATCACTTCATCACTGACAACTCATGTAACCTAATGACTGTAAAGTTCTATGCCATGTATCCTAACTCTAGTATTTAATGAATATACAGGCTGCACATCATTTGTGCCTTTCAAAATCATTCTCTATATTCCTATAGCCCCGACCCGTATTTACCGTACACAGTAAACACGTGCCGGAACTGTGACAACCCAACCCAACAAAGCCCGACATACAGTGTATAAAAACAATAAACTGGCCAATAGCCCAATAACAAAACTGAAAACCGGCCCTTCGGCCCAACAAGGAACTCGTCACCCGAACCCCCGGGACCCCAACAACAACAACCATCCGGCCGAATGGCCCAATTACAACATATGCACAGCAGAAAACTCAAGAATATGCACAGCGGAAGACTTATGACTCACATGATAACATATGCAAGCCCAATGCAACTAATGGATCCGAGTCCTGTCTGAGGGTACGCTTCAGCTTGCCCGGTACGTTCCTGCACTATAAACAACTCATCCTACGGGATGAAACCCCGCAGGCGAGGGGTGAGTCCGAAGCGCTCACCGACGAAAGATAAACAGTGATATATAATCAACCATAATACTTTCGAAGTAATACAACCATCAAACAGAAAAAAAACTAACACTCAACAACAAAGCAGAGGAATCCAACAACAAACAGCACGACAGAGGAAACTTATTAAATCATATCAAGCACATCATAATCAATACTGAACCAAGACCCAAAGATTACTTATTTTTATTACCAATTTTATCTTCCGGGCCCCGTCACTGGACAAGCTAGGGTCGTACCTGGTGATTAACTAATTCTGGATGCCAGGCCCCACCACAATCCGGGATCAACATCCCCATATCACAAATCCGGGATCAACATCCCAATATCTCAAATCCGGGATCAACATCCCAATATCACAAATCCGGGATCAACATCCCAATATCACAAATCCGGGGTCAACACCCCAACCAACAAACCCTCTGGCCATGACACCACAGAACTAGTCTCTAACCATCTAGTCGTACCACTACTTTCCAAGTGACAA
>JAKUCV010005226.1:177996-224385 GCA_028386065.3 Turnera subulata
GTCCGACGCCGGCTCCTCGGGATTCTGCCCGATATCAAACCTAAACATCAAAACAACATATACACATAAATGCACATAATCGGTATACTATGATGCCAATACTACGAAACATACCCATCCCGGTTCATATCCGTTATTATCTCCATTTATGGAAAATATTTTACCATACGTATTTCCGAATATAATTTCGGTACCATACTTTAATTAAAACTCTTTTCAAAATATATTTTCATAAAATAATTATAATTTCCCAAAATTATAATTACTATAATTTTTCTAAAAATTATAACATATGTATATATTTTCCATAATATTTCCATAGAAATTATTATACTTTCCAAGGTATAGTTTCCTACTATTATTATCTTTAGAAAACTCCAATTTTTAGAAAATATAACCATATAATTTATTTCCTGGTAATAAATACGAATTTATAAATACACATTTATATTTCCAAATTATTCTCGTATGCATATTTATTATTTATTTTCTACATCTCATATTTCCCCAAAATATTTCTAATTAAGTCATGTTTATTTTATTTTCCAAAAATTGTTTAGTGTCAGGAAGTAATTATTTAATCCAGATTATATGTTATTTTTCTTTTTAATTTGATGATTATTTATTATTTTTTTATATATATACTTGGACTGGGCCTGAATGGTACTGTTCAGCCCACTGCAGAGTGCCCAGAAAGGCCCATGCAGCGAGCCCAACAGGCCAAACAGCCAACCCAAACCAAGCCTAGCTCGCCCAAGCCCAAACCATAACACAGCCCATACCCAATTTACAAGCCCACCAAACAAACCAACAACCAAATCCTACCCAAGCCCAACCAAACAAAACCCAAACCTAACCCATAACCCATCAAAACCCAAGCCCAAGCCCAACACAAATAACCCAGCTCTATAGCCCACACGTCCATCACCTTCAACTTGTGAACCATACCTTGCAATGGCGAGTTGCAGGCGGCTGGACACGGGCGAGGCGACTCGCGGGCGGCAAGCAGACGAGCAGTAGGGAAGCACGGAATGGCGGCGCAGGTGACTGGTTTCGGCGGCGAGCTGTGGTGGACGACGCGGCGGATCCGGTGGCGGGTTGTGGTCGTCTCGCGTTAGTAGCGAAGAGAGGGGAGACGGCGAAGTGGCGAGACCCGCAGGTGACTGTCGATGCTGCAGCTCCGGCAACGGCGACACAAGCGAGTGGAGATGCAGACGGTGCCGATCTGTGGCCGAGGAGGAAGGAGGCGACGTTGGTGGTTCGTGGGCGATGGGTGCTGCACGCGGCGAGGAAGAAAGAGGAAAGGGGAGGCACCGCTATGGTGGCATCGCCGGCGGGTCGTGGTTGTGATGGTGTCTTGTGTGAGGGTGAAGGTGGTTCATGGGTGGTCTCGGTGATGGTGGTGTTCACGGGGAGAGGGAGAAGAAAAGTAAGAAGAGGGGATGGATGTGTGTGGGTCGGTAGAGGAGAGGAGAAATAATGAAGTAGAGAAAAGGGAAGAACAAAGAAAAATCAGAAGAAAGGATGGGGAAAGGGAATAACAAGTCACGGGGAAACAAAAAAAAGGAAGAGAAGTGGCCGGCAGCGGGGAAAGAAGAAATTGGTGGAGGGGTCAGTGGTCACAGGTGGAGAGGCGGCTGAGAAGAAAGAAAAAAAGAAAGAAAAAGGAGAAGGAGAAAGGAAGGAAAAGAAAGAAAAGAGAGAAGAAAAGTGGGGCCCGCGCGGCCGGGGAAAAACCGGGAGAGAGGAAGTAATGTAACCGGGAAAGAGGAAGAGAAAGGAAAGAGAAGGAAGAGTGGCTCGGTCAAGCCTCATTGGCCGGTCCGGATTCTCGTGTCGGGATCTCGTAAACGCAGGGATACTCCCGTCTTTCCGACAAATTCCGTCCCGAGTCCAAAAATACAACTTGGGCTCGGAAAATCCGATTAATCCTCCTGAATGTCGTCCAAGTCTCGGAATTGAAAACTGAGGCTCGGTTAGTTAGGAAGATACTCCCGAGCGCGGGAAAACTCTCGGTTTCGAAAAACGACTCCCGATTTACCTTGAATTAATTACCCAAGATTAATTCATTCGGTAAATCACTGTATAACGACTTTAACAGTCCCGGTAAAAATCCAAATTTTACCCCGGCTGTTACATTCTATCCCCCTTAAAAAGAATTTCGTCCCCGAAATTCCATCTTATCCATGGGTCCTACCACGGTATGCTTCTGGCACACTCTGCCAGGTATCCAACCTCAACATGAGATACCGCTTATACCCTTAAGCGACATCTCATCCGTTTATAAATACCAAATCTCATGACTGGCATATTCACACACAGTCATGGATTCTCCACTGAGATCAAGAACGACCTCAGACTCCGAGAACAACAGCTACATCGGCGGCACAGCTTTCCCAACAAGCTCCGATGATGAGCCTCCAAAGAAACGCTTCAAGACGAACATCGTCGGCCTGAAGGAGCATATGGTGGTCTCCCCAAAGCGATGGAAGAAGCGTGCCGGCAAGAAAGCTGAGGACAAGAAAGGCAAAGCGATAGCTGAAAGCAGCACACCGCAGCAGAAGTTGACGTAGCTGAACGTCTCCCTGAGGAAGATCAGCTCGGCGGTGGCACAAATTGAACTGGCGTGCGCGGAGCTGTTCCCTCACCTGAGGAACGTCCAGCAACTTGTAAAAGACTTAGAGAAGCAAGTAACTCAGTAGAGTGCTTCTTCTCCGATGTAAAACTGTTATGTATTAATAAAATAAGTTTCCTTTTGAAATCAAATCTCTTAGATTATGAATTCTCTTATTAAGATATGAAAGTTCAAATTTAACTGAAAAAAAAATATTTAAAACATAACAAAACCGTCATGAATAAAATCGAACATTATGATGTTACAAACAGGACCGATAAAACGAGTTATAACCAACATAAAGAAATTAAAAATAAAACAAAACTCGTTTAACAAAATTAAATCAAAAAGAAATTAAAACCAAAACATGTTTCCATGAACGGTGTTCGTATCCGACATGAACATCCTCGAGTCATGAAACGTAACTTACAACTAACGGTGACGTCCGTTTCGTTAACTCGCACGGCGATGATCACGGGAACGTCCTGTGTCCCTCGAAAGACACGTTACCCACTTGTTCACAATTTCCGCATAAGCCAAAATGTCTGTCAAGGCTCGTATCTCTCCACGATGTCCGAACAGCTGTGAGCTTGTCGCACATGCACTCTACTCGAGATACGGCCCCATCCGTCTAGCCTCAACGGTCACGGATGCTTGTGATAAAAGATGCAAGAAAATAATGACACACCATCAAAAGAAACGCCAAGGTAGCCAGGGCGTAAGAAATCGTGAGTCAGAAAAGAGCTGTAAAACACTGGCTTAGTAGCCAAAAATGCGTAAAGTAACAAAGCATTAAATAAAGCAACGGTAAAATTCAAAAACAAAATCTTGGAAATCAAAAAAAAAACGGTAATCACGCTCCCCATAAGTGTATAAAAGAAGGAGCGGTGAGGTGTAAATCACCAAAAGCAATCAAAGCAACAAAACGCTAAAGCAAAAGAAAACACCACGTTCAAAACAAAACCCCACACGTCCAAATCAAGATGCCTGCTCCCTCGTCGGTGTTCTTTGTCGAACGTGCCAATCTTGGCAGAAGGAACCGACTGGCTTACAGCATGGTCAACGAACGTGCTGAAGAGCTGCCGAACGAGCTCGGCAGAATGCCACGCCTTGTCTTCGTCGACGAACTCTACTCGTCGCGGTTCTTCGTCACTCCAATGGAAGAGGTGTTCTTCCTAGAGGACCATGGGACACTGAGGACTTCATACTACGGCTCAGCAAACTCCGTGACGTTCTTCATCTCCGAGAGGCTACAAGAGTTCAACCTGGAGTCCACTTGCCAGACTGTGGAGCAAGGTGCATACTACCAGCTTGCAATGACGGCTCAGAGCATGCCCAGAATGACTAGGCTACCTCCAACCTGGCCAAAGGCACGACTGCTGGTGTGGAACTGCAGAGGAGTGGCAACGTGCCCAAGAGTTCTCACGCACCCTGAGGGACTTAAAGAACCAGTACAAACCGAACATGGTTCTTCTGACGGAGACGCAGTGGCAACCACGAGACGATCACGGTCTGATTCCACTCCGATTCCCTCAAGCTAACCGGTTCGAGATTCCTGGCCAACACGACAGAGGCAGCATGTGGTTCTCGTGGAGCGATAGGGTCACGGTCAACATCAACAGCGACCCAAACAGTTTCCGTGTCAACGTCGTTCCGAACCGTTAAATGTATTTTCTTTTTTTTTATAAAATATCAAAAATCGATGTAATATTTCTCTTTTTATAAAATATTAATGTAATGTTTCCCGTTGTATTATCAGTATTTGCAATATTAATAATATTTGTATTCTCGCATAAATTATGGCATCATTACCTCATATGTGTATGTTCCGCGACAGTTGGCGTCCCTCGACTGGATCCATAATGCACTAACTAAATGATGTAAGATAATAAACAACTGGAGCGAACTATGCAAACAAGACAACAACACACATAGACTGCCCGACAAGACCTAACGCCCGCTCCGCTACCAAAATGAGACGCCCCGACCCGTATTTACCGCACACAGTAAACACGTGCCGAAACTGTGACAACCCAACCCAACAAAGCCCGACATACAGTGTATAAAAATAATAAACTAGCCAATAGCCCAATAACAAAACTGAAAACCAGCCCTTCGGCCCAACAAGGAACTCGTCACCCGAACCCCGGGGACCCCAACAACAACAACCATCCGGCCCAATGGCCCAATTACAACATATGCACAGCAGAAAACTCAAGAATATGCACAGCGGAAGACTTATGACTCACATGATTACATATGCAAGCCCAATGCAACTAATGGATCCGAGTCCTGTCAGAGGGTACGCTTCGGCTTGCCCGGTACGTTCCTGCACTATAAACAACTCATCCTACGGGATGAAACCCCGCAGGCGAGGGGTGAGTCCGAAGCGCTCACCGACGAAAGATAAACAGTGATATATAATCAACCATAATACTTTCGAAGTAATACAACCATCAAATAGAAAAAAAAACTAACACTCAACAACAAAGCAGAGGAATCCAACAACAAACAGCACGACAGAGGAAACTTACATAATCAATACTGAACCAAGACCCAAAGATTACTTATTTTTATTACCAATTTTATCTTCCGGGCCCCGTCACTGGACAAGCTAGGGTCGTACCTGGTGATTAACTAATTCTGGATGCCAGGCCCCACCACAATCCGGGATCAACATCCCCATATCACAAATCCGGGATCAACATCCCAATATCTCAAATTCGGGATCAACATCCCAATATTACAAATCCGGGATCAACATCCCAATATCACAAATACGGGGTCAACACCCCAACCAACAAACCCTCTGGCCATGACACCACAGAACTAGTCTCTAACCATCTAGTCGTACCACTACTTTCCAAGTGACAATTACATCATCTCAATTCAATTCCAATTTTCATTCCAATTTCCGTTATCCTTTTCTTAATTATCCACAATCAATAATTCAACATCATTCTCAACACATCATCCAAGAATCAATATCACAATCCAGTAATTACTCAACTTTTAATCATCACAGATTATTTCTCAGCTCAACCAGTCAACATTTTCATATCACTAAATACTCACATTTAACAGCTCAATGATTACTCACAATATCACAAACCAATAGCACATTCCAGCAACATCATGGCAAAATCCACAGCAAATATATAGTAACAAAAATCATCAACAATTTCCATAGCAGTCATATAACAGCCAACAATCGATACAACAGTTCAATCAATAACACACTCAAACACAGTATTACGGGCACATATCAAGGTTTATCCATCCTCACCTTGGCCGATTACTCAACTCCGGAAACAATGACCAGTCCGACGCCGGCTCCTCGGGATTCTGCCCGATATCAAACCTAAACATCAAAACAACATATACACATAAATGCACATAATCGGTATACTATGATGCCAATACTACGAAACATACCCATCCCGGTTCATATCCGTTATTATCTCCATTTATGGAAAATATTTTACCATACGTATTTCCGAATATAATTTCGGTACCATACTTTAATTAAAACTCTTTTCAAAATATATTTTCATAAAATAATTATAATTTCCCAAAATTATAATTACTATAATTTTTCTAAAAATTATAACATATGTATATATTTTCCATAATATTTCCATAGAAATTATTATACTTTCCAAGGTATAGTTTCCTACTATTATTATCTTTAGAAAACTCCAATTTTTAGAAAATATAACCATATAATTTATTTCCTGGTAATAAATACGAATTTATAAATACACATTTATATTTCCAAATTATTCTCGTATGCATATTTATTATTTATTTTCTACATCTCATATTTCCCCAAAATATTTCTAATTAAGTCATGTTTATTTTATTTTCCAAAAATTGTTTAGTGTCAGGAAGTAATTATTTAATCCAGATTATATGTTATTTTTCTTTTTAATTTGATGATTATTTATTATTTTTTTATATATATACTTGGACTGGGCCTGAATGGTACTGTTCAGCCCACTGCAGAGTGCCCAGAAAGGCCCATGCAGCGAGCCCAACAGGCCAAACAGCCAACCCAAACCAAGCCTAGCTCGCCCAAGCCCAAACCATAACACAGCCCATACCCAATTTACAAGCCCACCAAACAAACCAACAACCAAATCCTACCCAAGCCCAACCAAACAAAACCCAAACCTAACCCATAACCCATCAAAACCCAAGCCCAAGCCCAACACAAATAACCCAGCTCTATAGCCCACACGTCCATCACCTTCAACCTGTGAACCATACCTTGCAATGGCGAGTTGCAGGCGGCTGGACACGGGCGAGGCGACTCGCGGGCGGCAAGCAGACGAGCAGTAGGGAAGCACGGAATGGCGGCGCAGGTGACTGGTTCCGGCGGCGAGCTGTGGTGGACGACGCGGCGGATCCGGTGGCGGGTTGTGGTCGTCTCGCGTTAGTAGCGAAGAGAGGGGAGACGGCGAAGTGGCGAGACCCGCAGGTGACTGTCGATGCTGCAGCTCCGGCGACGGCGACACAAGCGAGTGGAGAAGCAGGCGGTGCCGATCTGTGGCCGAGGAGGAAGGAGGCGACGTTGGTGGTTCGTGGGCGATGGGTGCTGCACGCGGCGAGGAAGAAAGAGGAAAGGGGAGGCGCCGCTATGGTGGCATCGCCGGCGGGTTGAGGTTGTGATGGTGTCTTGTGTGAGGGTGAAGGTGGTTCATGGGTGGTCTCGGTGATGGTGGTGTTCACGGGGAGAGGGAGAAGAAAAGTAAGAAGAGGGGATGGATGTGTGTGGGTCGGTAGAGGAGAGGAGAAATAATGAAGTAGAGAAAAGGGAAGAACAAAGAAAAATGAGAAGAAAGGATGGGGAAAGGGAACAACAAGTCACGGGGAAACAAAAAAAAAAAGGAAGAGAGGTGGGCCGGCAGCGGGGAAAGAAGAAATTGGTGGAGGGGTCAGTGGTCACGGGTGAAGAGGCGGCTGAGAAGAAAGAAAAAGAGAAAGAAAAAGGAGAAGGAGAAAGGAAGGAAAAGAAAGAAAAGAGAGAAGGAAAGTGGGGCCCGCGCGGCCGGGGAAAAACCGGGAAAGAGGAAGAGAAAGGAAAGAGAAGGAAGAGTGGCTCGGGCAAGCCTCATTGGCCGGTCCGGATTCTCGTGTCGGGATCTCGTAAACGCAGGGATACTCCCGTCTTTCCGACAAATTCCGTCCCGAGTCCAAAAATACAACTTGGGCTCGGAAAATCCGATTAATCCTCCTGAACGTCGTCCAAGTCTCGGAATTGAAAACCGAGGCTCGGTTAGTTAGGAAGATACTCCCGAGCGCAGGAAAACTCTCGGTTTCGAAAAACGACTCCCGATTTACCTTGAATTAATTACCCAAGATTAATTCATTTGGTAAATCACTGTATAACGACTTTAACAGTCCCGGTAAAAATCCAAATTTTACCCGGGCTGTTACAATGCTCACCTCATGCATTGGGTGGTCAATGTACACTTTAGTTTACTGAAAAAAAAAATTATGGGTATGATCTGGGTCTAAAATTTTAATACACTGAATTTTTAACACCCATCTGCCGTAGTCTTGGAAGAATAAATATTTCTTCGTCAAATAAATTTTTGTAAAGCTGGGGTAGAAGGTACGCGTATCAAGAATTGATCTGCCATTTTTTTCATTAATTAGTTTTCTTATATATAACTCTTAATACAAGTTGACCCCATGCCCTTCATGCGAGATTCACATGGTTGCAGGGGGTGCACTTATTAGACGATTTTGGCACATATTGAAATAAAAAGTTTATACAAATTGGGCGAATACTTGGATAATTAATGAATTAGTATGTGAATGAGTCTAAATTCAATATTTTTAGTCATTTACTATATATATAACATGACTGGGATTGATGCGACTCACTTTACATTGCCAAATCACCCTGGAAAACTCCGCTATCAAGGGAATGGAAGATAGTGTAAACTGGAGATTTTGATGTAGATTGCAGCAATTAATAAAACTGATTTTTTTTCTGAAATACAAGAAGAAGATAAACGCTGAAGTTGAATCAGTCATCTGTAATCTGTCAAGAAAGCACACAGAACTCTTTTCCAAGCTGGTGTGGATGGCTGCTATATAACTTGTTCTCTCATTTTTAATTAATTGCTGTTGCAATCTGATTTTTTTAATTAATTAGGGTGGCTGCGATAATAGTAATTTTGAAATGATTTTGGTAACAGATTAATAAATGATATTTTCGAAAATTTCACTTTTTTATTCATAGTTTACAAAATCCAAATGGCAAGACTTTCTTCGAAATAATTTCTTATGCCAAAAATGTCAAAAACCCAGTCCAGCAAAGTATATATTTCCCCTGTGTCAAAATGGTAAGGGGGTGATGATCAATGATACTGATATTTGTAGCTTCTTCTTTTGGGTACAAATAGTTGTAGCTTGTAATATTGCTTTAATTTAACAGTTTTTTTAGTCTTTCAAAAAATATTTTACCTTTCCCAGTTAAGGATATGCAGTATTGTCATTAATTAATTACAATCAACCTTGTATTAATGTACTACTATTCTCAAGACTCAAAAGTATAAAAATCAGAAAAGTTTGTTCTGGCTTCATTTTCAGTCCTACCTTTCAACATCTTGTTAATATGCATTTATAAGTCTATTGCAATTATAATAAAAAAGATTCATACATGTAATTTAATATAGATTTTCTATTCTGTTTATTACTGTACTTTGAACCTATATTGATGTGAATTGATGAAATAATGAAAAGTTGATGAGAAATCCTCCATTCACTTTGGGAAGCAAGAGGCAAAAAGTGATAATGGTTAGCTTCGTTGCATTGCCAATCACTTGGGTTAAAAAAAAAAAAAAACAGTGCAAGTATAATGAATCAACCCTCGCAATGGGAGGAACTTAGAGAAATTAAAGTATCTGAACAAAAAGTACATCAACAACTTTTTTTGAAAGAAATCTTCATGCTAAAGCCAAGATTTATGTCCAACTGTATGCAAATTCCAATTCCAACAGATTTTCAATGAAGGGAATGCATAAGGGTCCAAAACAATGTTGATTTTGTATGTTCTATATACAGCTTTGTTTACTCTTTAATTCACAAGCAGCTAAAATGGCGAAAATTCCCCTATTTAATTTTGAGCTCCCAGTCATACTTTACTGGAAAATACCCAGCAACAAGAGATACCTTCTCGACCTATACATAACCTTTTACCCTGCCAACTTCATATTGATTTCAAAAGAATTAATCAGCCGCAAAGAAACTATGAATAATTCGGAGAAATACATAGTACAAGTGAAAAAATCTATGCACAATTCTGCAAGAGAATCTATTTATCTACATCTTGTGATTCATCAATCCATAGACCGTAACAATTGCCATTACTAGAGAATGGTCTATGTTTGGCTCTACAATTAAAGTTAACACGTCATTTCCCAGCATGATTCCTTGAGACGATTGTTTTTGCTTCACCTGCATAGACCCAAAATGATCATAAGTCATATGTATATGAAGGGGTATCTATAAGTGACTTTAAAAAAAAGTAGGAAATATCTCAAAAAGCCAAGAATTGGAGCTAATGGAGGAGTAGCTTTAACTTCCAAAAGAAAAGCTTTCTTTATAATTACCTCTGCAACAATATCTCCATCAACGTCTATGATTCTAAATGCTGCTTTCTGATCCAGTTTCACCACCCTATATTTGTTAAATCCTACCGTAACTTGACAGATTAATCTTCCCATACAAATTCTGAAACATTTTTTGACTTCAAACCATGGCTTCTTCTTGTTTATGATATCACCATTACATTTAAAGCCATACCAACGTTGCAGAATCATAATTAATGGCTGCAAAAACAAAAAAATAGCCATAGCCGTAGCCATAGCCAAGAAATTATTATTCATGGATACAGACTTTCAAAGTGGAGCTATATATCATTTTTTTTTTTTTTTGCTGAAAAAGAGCTATATATCATAAAGCATGCATCAAAAGAAATTAACAGGACTGATTGGGCCGGAAACCGGGAGGGAAACTAAAAAAAGAAGAAACAAGACTGAGTATTCAAAAACATTTTAAAGAAACAAGACATTACTTACCTTTCTTTGTAGGGTAACAAGAACTCTGCCTTGAAGGTCCATGAGATAGACCTCTTTGCTGGACTTGTGGCCATAGTTTTCAACTCGATAAACAATCTCGCCACTCGAATCATAGACGGTGCAACCATTGCCATGGCACACTAGCGATTTCATCCATACAGTAAATGTTTTCCTTTCATAGGAGAAGAAAGGAGAAAGCATAGATGATCGAGGGAAAACCTTAGGCATTATTGAGAGGAGGAAGAAAAAGTTAGCAGCAATAGAAGAAAGGAGACCAGGAGAGGTATGCACGTTTTCTATATATGTATATGCTCAATAATTTTTGGTGAGCGGATTTTAATTAATTAGTCAGCTAGCTGATTTGATTGTTCAATAAAATTATGCCGCACGAGAGATACATACATTTGGATACATGATGGTTAATTAGAAATATTGTAAACTAATAACTAATTAATGGTTTTACGGAAGAATCTTCTATTTGCTTTCTGCTATTGTTATAAGCTTTCTTATTAAAGTTACAAATTATTTTCCCAACTATTAGAGCATGCGGTCTTTTCTTCCTTAAATAAGCTCATCAGACTTTCAATGTTAGTTCCCATAATCATATTACTGTATGGAGATATAAGTGCAGTTTCTGTAGAAACTTTTGCTTTAAAATCTTTTTATTCAACATCCTTGTACACCAAAAAGTATTTAAAAGAAAAACAATGATAGGAAAATGCATAATATTGAAGCAAACCTCATGTACAAGTATTTTTTTGTTCAGTTTTTACATAAATCAAATTAAAGAAGACGAACACAGTACTACTTAAACTACAACTCTTTACTTTATATACAGATATTTTAGGCTTTCAATATGTCCTTTGTAGAAATTCCAGTTTAATGAATAAGACAATAATTCCTAATTTCACTAGAATAGGACTCTAAAAACCTAACAGAAAAAACCTAAAAACAATAGACTCCTAGACCAAAACCTAATAAATACATATAGACTCCTAAACTAAACCAAATAAAAATAGACTTTTTTTTGTAAACAAATTACACGATCTTTTTATACTAAAATTAGACTTGATTTAATTCTCGAAAAAAGAAATAGACTTGATTTAATATGACAATAAGACTAATTGATGAGATGGCATGATTGGTTGCTGAGTAAGTCAACCTAAGGTGGAATGTGGCAGCTTTCCTTAAAGCATGCGTAATGCATGTTTATGGAGAAAAGGTAATGAACTTTTTTTTTTATGGAAAACAAATCTTCATCGATAAAACTAATTATTACCTGTTAGACTTGAGAGGTAACGAATGAACTAGTTAGGTTGTATTCCTGTACCAAGAAGCCATATCTTTAATTTAAGTACAATCTGATTCATATATGCACCTTATCCGATTGAATATCAAAGAAGCACTCAAAAATTAGGTGAAGATTAGAGGAAGGCCGTCAATTTGTTCTATAATTTACACAAACGTCTTCTACATAGATATTGCTACATTGGAGGCTGTTGATGATGTCATGCACACAAGGCCGTACATGTACAATTTTGCTTATGTACTTGCTTGCCTACTAATTCTAATCTTATCTGTTAATCAAGGCCATGGTTTAGGGCACCATGTTTCCCTTTGGAGACAAAATTACGTTCAAAAAGGTAAAAAAATGGTAAGGAAACATTAATTTGGCATTATAAAATTTATGGAACAAACAGACATTTTTTACGTTTTCAAATTCCCGCAAACAGATATACATAAAAAATTTAGGTATCCAGCCGGCAAAGGTTTGATTAGTTAGTGAATGAGGCTAATACGAATAAATCATCTAGTTAAAAATAAAACGTGCTCGATTATAATTTCTTTTTCTCTTTCTCTTTTTCACAGGGAGGATTGGTGGCCATATTTTTTTATTTATTCAACTTGTCCTCTACAGATTCAATTCTCAATTGCAATGGCTTACCTCAGTTGAAGAAAATTCCAACTTGTTAAACTGGCGAGCACGCACCATAATTCCCCAAAAGTGACTATTGACTAATGGAGTTCATACTCAGCACATTGTCAAAATTAATTGTACCCAATATTGAATAGGCATTAAAAGCAATAAAGCTGGAAACTTTTTAAACCAAAAGTTAGTAGATCCTTTTGATTCATATGCTGTTATATATGGATTACACTTTGTCATAATCAGTTCTATTTGGAGATTGCGTCCAAAATTTAGTAGAAATGATGATCTGGTATCCAAGCATCATGTCCTTCTTTCTTAGTTGTATATAATATTCTTACTAGTTGACGACGGATCAAGAGAACG
The DNA here is from genome assembly GCA_028386065.3 of Turnera subulata. Lineage (NCBI taxonomy): Eukaryota > Viridiplantae > Streptophyta > Magnoliopsida > Malpighiales > Passifloraceae > Turnera > Turnera subulata. The sequence continues at coordinate 190,997 of JAKUCV010005226.1, forward strand.
AATTGTAAAGTGTGATTTGACATGGATTTGCCTATGCATTTTTTTTCTAGTTGGGGGTCCAAGTTGGGTGCTGCATTACAGGTGCATGTCATGTGTGTAATTCCACGTACGGAAAGTGATATAAAGTTTTTTCAGGTGCAAAGGCAACCAATTAGAACGATGGATGTTGATCGATCCATATCTTCCTATTCTCTTTTAGAATTGTTCTTTTCGGTGACAATAACTAATTTGGAATTAATCCAATAATGGAGAGAGATTAAATGGGATTAGTTAGGACTTTTCTGTGGCCAGCAGATCCATTGTTTGAAACTCTTCTTCTCAACTTGCAGAAGTCTTTGGAGCTCTCCATATTGCATAGACTCAAAGACGACTGCGCCCAGGTGAGCTTGTTTCCTAAATGGTCGTATTTTGAATAGATTGCGAAATAATGTGGTCTAAAGTCTAAAAAATGTTGTGACTATTTTGAATAATGAACATATATTCTCTCCTTTTATACTTTAAATTTTTCATAAACAGAGATGGAAGTTACTTCTAAGTTTTAACACATAATATTACTTAAGATAGTTTAAAATTTTAACTAATGATATGTATAGAGGAAGATCTTTTAAAGGTTAATAATTTGCCCTTCAATATATACCTCATCATCAGAGTTGGTGTTCTGACTATGACCTCTGCTCAAGAAGTTAAGCAACAAAATCAAGTATTTCCTGCATTAATTTTATGGCATGTTATTATATATCCATGTTATAATTTTGAGATCCTTACTAAAAGGCAACATGTATATATACACCAGATTGTTCTTCCATTCACGCATATCCGTCGCTAATCAACAGAGCTTAAGTACTATCAGGTCCAATTTGGGATAAGTAGCCAACACCAAATATCGGACCAGGCCTAGCTAGGGATCCCTTTTAGGATGATCGAAAACAAGATTGAAGCCCAAACGCAGAAAAACAACACATGGGCCAAGGAGGGGCCCAAGAATGTTATTCTTATTGAAAAAATTTCTGACAAAAATACGGCTGCGAATTAATTCACGCATCCTCCAATACATAGATTGCTCCAATTAGCGGATGAGGATTTAGGCTTTTAGAGCATGTTAATGGATTTTGTTTTTGTTGTATGATAGCATTTTCTTAGGAAGGAGTTTAAGTTTAAGGGAATGTTTTCCAGACCAGGGTCAGCGAATGCATAACACTGATATTTATAGATTACTCAAATGTCCGTGGACTTAGATTTTCTGAAAATTGAAGGATTGATAAGGATTAAAGTGGGATTCCAAATTGAATATACTAATAACAGGGAGGAAAATAGGCCTAGTACTTCTAGTCATTTCTTGTCATCCTTCTTTTCTTCCTTCTTCTCCTCTTTCTTTTCTTCTTTGGCTGGACCGACTGTAAGTATCTCCACTTTCCCAATCTTCTTCAATTTTTTTGCAATTGCAATCGAATCCATCTCACCAATCACAGTCAACTTCTGTTCCTTAAGATCAGCTGCAATTGAATCAACCCCTGTTCATCAAATAACCCACCAAAAAAAAGTGCTTGAACAGTGTCCAAAAATAATATAGAGATTTCACAAACTGTATCTAACTATTTAAAGAAAAGGAAAAGTTACTGTAAAATCAAAAAATGGTGGTTATAAGAAGTTATAATTATGGGGAATGCTAGTCAAGCTTGGGCTTTCTGTCATCTTGTACTAGAAAAAAATCAGCATGTATATGAAATGAAGATTAAAGTAAGTAGAAACAATTATTAACATATATTGACATGGGGTTGTAGCTCATATGGTAGAGCGCTCGCTTTGCATGCGAGAGGCACGGGGTTCGATTCCCCGCAGCTCCAATATTAACAAAGTTTTTGTCCTAGCTCGATTTGATGAAATTTTGATTGTTTACCCCCCACAAATAACATTCAAGACACAAATATTTTGGACAACTAAGGATGTTGGAAAAAAAAAAAAAAGGTAATCTAATTACCGTAAAAGTCTGCAACAGCCTCTATAGCTTTCTGTTTTGTCTTCTCATCGTTCATGGTCATGATCTTGAAAATCACCTTCTGATGAAAACAACATAAAGCAAAAGTCAATCATTAAAACTCTTTCACATGACAAGTATATATGAAATGAGAGCAAAATATGCATGCAAAGATTATAAAGATTATTTGTACCTGTGCCATTCTAGGATGGGTGTTTCTTGCTGGGAATACTACAAATTGTTGAAAGTTGGGGTGGAAGAAGAAATGATTAAGAGATCATCACCTTGCCAGAGGAGAAATATGGAAATGTATTGCGTTATATAATGTAGTTAGTTGGCATGTTTTGTGCCGTGGCTTATGTCACTCTGTATGAATTGATTGAAAAATGAGTCAGTCAACACAAAAATTTGTTGGCCACTCCTGCAAACTGGAAGGGCCATTTTCCCATATCTTTTTTACACTAGAGTCTCTGCAGTTGATGAATGAAAAAGATTCCACTTAGTTTGTGCTTTCGCTTGGAAACCAAATATATGAGCAGTTGTGAGGGTGAGGTCATTATATTTGTTTCCAATTATGCATGTGCTGATGATGCCATCCAATTTCCAAGCCGAGCATTATATACAATTCAATTAAATGGTCTACATTTTTTTTTGTCGCAAACATACGAATTAATTAAATGGTCTACATAGAAAGTAGAAACCAAGCATATGCATTAGATTGAAAATGCATGCTTCTTATTATTATATGTTCATCTTACCTCATAAGGTCTGATAAAAAAAGGAAATATTACCTCATACGATCTTCATGGCTGGCAGATGAGGTTTCAAAAATAAAAAATAAAATAAAAAAGGTTAGGCATGTGGGGACTTTTGAATCCTGGGTACCTTTTCGTCATAAAAAAGAGTTAGCTTCTTTTTTCTGATTTTACATCCATGCTTGGAGCCAAATTTCTTATACATGTATACAATTAATCTGCCTTCAAACAAATAAAAAACTAACATGACAAACAAGTGACCATATACTAGTTTTACATCATATATTATGAGCGGAAAGAAAATACTTCTTAGGAAAATGAAAAAAAATTAATAAGACAAAATTAATTGAACTCCCAACCTAAAATTTGTAAAATAGCATTCAACCACCAAATCAATTATTTTGAACTATTGTGTAACAATATTATTAGAAGCATATATAAAAAAGAAGTACTGTATACTAATATAAGGAGTCAAAGCTAAATTGTTAATACAAACAATTTTGTATAAAGCCTCTTGTAACGCTGTTTTCCACTTTTCAGTGGCCAAGATTTTTCAAAGCTAACATTTCACTTTTCTGGTGAAACGGTTTGACTTGTGTCGCATTCTTTAGGCGACTAAAAGGATGTTAATTTTTGTCCCCCCGAGGACACTCCGTTAAATTGGAACGAAACTGATTTGGGTTTGGACAATTGTTTAGGATAATATCTTCTGTTAAGAACTTATTTAAATTTGTTATTTCTTTTTTCCGTTATTCTCTTTGATTGTCACTGTTAAAATATACAATTCTATGTTTCTTTAGAGTTTTTGGGAAATTTAAAAAATTTTAGCAATCTAATGGCTTAAAAATATTGATCCTTGTTATAAATACATGTGAATATACATGTGAATGTCATGTTTAACTACCTACCTCATCTACCACCACCTGCCAATATTTTTGTGTATATATATGCCAATGCTTGGCTATTTTATGTGTGTGAGGTCTGTAACACATATGGAATGAAAAACCAGAGCTCAATACTACTCTTCGCCTTGCTCTTCTTCTTCCTCATCATTATAATATTTCACAGTACCAATTACACTTTTTATAATACGTTATCAGCACGATGAACTCCTACCTGAAGAAGAAAACCGGCAAAGAGAAGAAAGAAAGAAAAAAAATCAGTTCGTCACCTTGAAGTTACTGTTCACACCAAAGCGATCGGCGTCGCCTCCCGTCTCACCGCCGTCACCATCGTGTTCCCCGTGCCGTCGCAACCTCGACGGAGCTTTTCCATTCCGCCACTGCCGCCGGACGCGCAGACAAGAAGAGGAAACCCGACGAGGGATCCGATGACCCGACAAGACTTGTCGGGTCTGCTCTTCCTCCTCACGCCACCGGCAGCCGCCAGCTGTCGTCGCCCCGCTGCACCACCCGCGCCGCCCAGCTCAGCCTCCACGCGACGACGACAGTGGAGCTGTCCTTCGTCGCCGACGTAGCACCACCGATCGCGACGTCTCCATGCCGTGGCCGCCTTCGTCCCCCGCTCGTCCCACCTCGTCCCAACTGTCACCGCGCACCTCGCCCGTTCGTCCTCGCCTTTCGTCGCACGCCGCCGCCTGCACCTCACGAGGACAGCCTGAGGTTGAAGACGACCCCGACCCGGAAATGTGAGCGGGTCCGTGGCATGGGTCGGGTTGACCCGCGTGGCATGGGTTTGGAACTTGGGTTGGGTGCTGATAGGGATGGCAATGGGTCGGGGTCCCCGCGGGGGAAGATTCCCCACCCCCACCCCCGTTTTCGAAATGTTCCCCCGTCCCCATCCCCATTCCCCGTTCGGGGGGAAAATTGCCCCCATCCCCCTTCCCCGCGGGGAATCGGATCCCCACGGGGACCCCATTCCCCAATTTGATAGATAAAAATTAGTAAAATATATATTTTTTAAAAAGTAATCAAAGCTAACTTATAAACAAATTTAATTATTTTGGCTTATATGATTCAAAATATAAGACAAGAAAATTAAAGATTGTTACTAGTTCATTGTCTTTACTCTTGATTACATACTAGAACACTAAAATAAAATCCAATTATTGCATTCAACTAACTCAACAATTGCATCTCAAAAATTTTGCCTACTCCCCAATTCTAATTTATTGGTTAATCGGATAATGACTCAAGGGCATTTTTGTATAATTGCTTATTTCGGGGTCCCCGTGGGTCGGGGGGAGCATTCCCCGCCCCCATTCCCAAATTCCCCACGGGGCCAAAATGTCCCCCGTCCCCACCCCCGCGGGGGGAAAATTGCCCCTATCCCCGTTCCCCATTCTGGGATTCCCTGCGGATTCCCCGTTAACAGACACCCATTGCCATCCCTAGGTGCTAATGGGCTGGCTGGTGGCTTGGGCTTTGAGCGCGGCCTGCACCTGGGCTCCTACTTGGGGGCATGGGCTTGGCACTGTGCATGACCTGGGCTGCACTACTCAAGGCTTAGCCCAGAGAGAAAAAAAAAGAGGAAAAATATAATTCTGAAAATATATATTCAGGGAAAAAAATAATTTGAGAAAATAATAAATATAATTCTGGAAAATAAAAAATATATAATATATAATTTGAGAATAATTATTATCATGAAAATAATGAAAACAAAATTATCAACATATATATATAGCAGAATAGTAACCGGGTATTAGTATAATATATTATATATTATTGCTGAAAGATTTATTGAGTAAGCATATTTTTTATTTTTATTTAAATTACGACTGGGCTATTAAAAGGTCCATGTATTAGTATGATATATTATATATTATTGCTGAAAGATTTATCGAGTAAATATATTTTTATGTTTTTATTTAGATTACGATTGGGCTATGAAAAAGGCCCATTGCATTTAATTTCTTGTTTTATTTTTTTTTATGTTTTGTTTGGGCTTGTAAAAGGCCCATCCTATTTAATTTTTTGTTTATTTTAATTTAAATTGGGCTAGTTAATAAAAGGCCCATGTTTATTTTTAAGTCTTTTATTTATCTAATTTTTTGTATTATGTTACTTGAATTCGAAGCCCTAAATTTCCGGAAGAAATTTATCATGGACATTAAATGCTGAAATGTATTTAAATATTGCTAGTCTCGAAGACTTAAGTAAGGATAAAGACAGGATGTCTTACTGTAAAAAGATCCTGCAGATTTTTGAAAATTTGGAGAAAAGTATATGACCACCAGAAAATGAATATTCTCCCAAAATTTTATTGCATGCACCTGAAGTAAATACGATTGTACATGATAATTTTGGTCATGATTATAAACTTTCAATTGGTTACAAACAGGCCTTATAACAAGGCATCTTGTAAATGGTTATCAAATGTCCCTGAAGAGCAAAAATCTAATATTGATGAAATCATATTTGGTCAAGATGATGACCATGATGTTAAGATAGTATTCTTGCTTACCCTGAAGGAGCAAGTAAATATATCTTGAATAATTTTATTTTATGTTTTAATTTTATTATTATGTGCTATAATTTATTTTAATTTATTTACTTTATAATATTTTATGATCGTTTCTCGAATAATAGCTCAGGCATTTGTCCTGAAGACAATGCAAGTTGACATCCAAGGGGGAGAATTATATGTGTGGATGTCAACTATTTCACATAACATGTGATAGTACAATCTCAAAATGAGAAAAAGATTAACACGCTCCAGAAGAGTATAAGTTTGAATATGTTTCTGAAGAACGCATGCTTTAATATGATCTAAAAGATCATATATTTATGCTCTGGAAGAGCTAATACTCTTGAAGAGTACAGAAACTCCCATTTACAGTAATAAAAGAGACTATTATGGATCCCGTTGAATTGACTCTGCTCTATTTCCTGAAGCGAATAAGACAGTATAATTAATTGTGCTTATGGCCCTGGATGAGGTTATAATGGCAAAGGGAAAATATGCATATTATTATTGTATAATGGATCTCTAACTGGAGAACATTCAGAGAGGAATTGTCCTCATAGATAAGTTTAAACAGATATTTATTTGTTGGGTACAACATTAACCCTGAAACTTTGAGCCTCACTGTTAGTTCCAGGAAAACCACATACCACCCATGTTGTTTTCTCCAGGTATCTCAAACCGATTCGTTGCAGGAAAACGGAGTGGGATTACACCATGATTTTCTCCTACTTGCCACAAAGTCTCAGTAATCAGTACCATGTTGGGCTTGTACTGATTCTTCAGATCCCTTAAGGTATGCACAAAGTCTTGAGACCTTCTTCCTATACCCCTGCAATTCCACAGTAACAGTCGTACCTTAGGCCATGTAGGCGGTAACCCAGATACCCTCGGGACACTCCGAGCCATCATAGAAACCTGATAATAGCTGCTTTAATTTAAAATTTGACATGAAGGCTCTAGATGAAATTCCTGCAGTCTATTAGATGTGAAAAATATAATAGAATTACCTGAGCCATAAAAACTAGCCCTGAGGTTGTCTTGGTCCTCCAGGAAGAAAGTTTCTTCCATAGGAGTTACAAAGAACCTAGACGAGTAAAGCTCATCAACAAACACTAACCGAAGGATTCTTGCGAGTTCACTCGGTAATTCCTCCTGTTGTTCATTTACCATACTATATGCTAGTCTGTTCCTCCTACCTACTGAGGCCCCCTCAACAAAGAAGACAGTAGTCGGGGAAGGCATGTTTTATCTTGTTGAGTTTTTCTGCATCTACACACATCTCTACTCTCTCTTTATAGTCTGAGCCTTCTGTCTCCGAAAAGATCCAGAAGATTTTTCGGTGATTAGAGATGTGTATTATTTTTCACAAAATTCCAAAAGTTTTCAATATTCGAGGATTTGTTTTTTTTTTTGGGAAGGTTTGCCGTCACGTTTAATTATTGCTCAATAATTCTGATCTTTTCCGACATGAGTGACAGAAATAAGCCTAATATTGACACATGTATTGTAGCCTGAAGCTAGCAATTGAATAATTGAAACTTACCATATCCAGCCAGAAGCTGGAATGCACTAGCCTGAAGCTAGCAATTTTAAGTGTTTAAATACACAGTTTGCACAGCCCGAAGCTGAGACCAACTAGAAGTTGGCAGATAGATATGTGATTTATAGCTTCTATGCACCAGCCAGAAACTGGTAAATAATTTTCCTAAGTTATTATATCCAGCCTGAAGCTGGCACATAAATAGCAGCCTGAAGCTGGCACCAACTTAAAGTTGGTACATGGACTTATTGTTTGGCATGACCGGTTGGGCCATCCTAGGTCAATAATGATGCACAAAATTTATTTGGTCATTCATTGAAAAACCAGAAGTTTTACAATCAATGAATTTTCACGTGTTTGTTTGCTGCAAAATTAATTACACGGCCTTCCTAAGATGAGATTGGCCAAGAATCACCAGCAAGTTTAGAAATAATTCAGGGACATGTATGCGGACTAATAAATCCGCCATGTTGACCATCTAGGTAATTTTTATGATGCATCGACTAGATGGTCTATTGTGTGACGCAAGTTGGCATTGTGCGCACTTATTTTAATGATTAAGACTGTTTTTCCTTCAAAGACACTTGCTGGTACATATCCCTACTTATGTTATTAGACTATATGTCTAGATAATGCTGGTATATTTCTTCAATGGATAATGTATATCATTGGAAATAAAACCAAATAGATCTGGGGGACTATTGACAATTGATTGTAGGACCATTGTTAATGAAATATTACTGTTTGAGAAAATGGTATTTTATATGCAGCAACACTTGTGTGCATCAAGCCAACAAGTTATCATAAGGTCTCCCCATTTAATTGGTTCATGGTCACGAACCTAGTAACTCCCATCTTCGAACTGTTGGTTATACAATATATAATGCTCCACCACAGCATAGTAAAGATGGTCTTTAAAGAAGGTTGGGAATAGATGTTGGGTATAAAAATCTCCATCAATTACAAAGTAATTGAAACCATTGACTAATAATTGGAGATTTGTTAATTTGACGATAGAGTTTACCCAACATTAGGGGGAGGAAGTAAGCAGCTGGATCAAGATATTATTGAAATATATTATCAATATATAGTTGTTGATCCTCAAACAAATTAGTGTGAACCTGAAGTTCAAAAGATGATTCATTTGCAGGAAATTGATATGAAACTGCCAGACACATAAAGTGACCAAATCTTATATACCAGCTGTAAATGCTCTTGTTCAAATTAATGTTCCAGAAGAACAAGTATAGTATGCAAATGAATCTAAAGTACGCCAGAAGCGTAGAATATACTCGGTTCCAAAAGAAAACAAAATTTTCGATAGAAAAAAAGGAGCAAAGAGATAAAATGGCCCTAGTAAGAAAATAAGACCTCCACTAGAGGTTCATATTAAAAGTCCTCAAGAAGAGGAAAATCCTCCAGAAAAGGTTTTCTGACACAATTGATAAAGTTCCAGAAGTAACTCAGGTACCTGAAATAAATGAGCATGATGAGATCTCAATTATAATGTCAGGAATAAGAGGGAACCGATGTGAAATAACCATCGACGGAATATTTGTTTTATTTATAATATAGCGCTAAATAAAATGAGGATCATGAACCTACATTGGTGAATGTAGGCGCAGTATGATTGGCCAAAATAGAGAAGACATAAGGCTGTGTTAGACTCGCTTGTGAAGTCAGAAATTTTCTGGACCTGTAGTCCAGATGGTGTAGAACCAGTCGATTGAAAAATGGGTATTTGTGCGAAAAGGAAATTGTAATATAGAAATACGAAGTACGGCTTATCGCACAAGGTTTTATCCAAATGATTTGGTAGTAATTGTGAGGAGATATACTCACTTGTGGTGGATGCAATTATTTTTGATAAGTCTGGCATAATATGAAAAGAATTAGAAATGCATCAAATGGATGCTATTACAGCCTATTTTTACGGATCCATAAGTCATGACATATGCATGAGAATCCCTGAAGGATTCAAGTTGCTTGAAGCAACTAATTCCCGGAAATACATTAAGTTAAAATTGATCTTTATATGGTTTAAACTAAATATGATTATGTGAAATATGATTATTCTTGCATATATGCTCTATGTATTTGCATGTATTATTACTGTTGCTTATGTTTATGATTGTGTTTTAAACATTATTGGAACTCCTGAAGAAGCTTCCAAATGACGTGCTATATTTTTAAGAAAGAATTTAAGATGAACAATATCATGAAAGAATTAGATTGGTCCTAGAGTACCTTGTCAAAGTACTAGTAACGTGAAGCTTGCAGCTTTTGCCATAAGCCTATTGGCAAGATATGGCTATGCTCTTATCTTCGGGATATAGTAAGATGTGGCATTATATTAACCCTGTAAGCCTGAAGAAAATATAGTGGGTTTTTGTAGATGCAGGTCCTTTATTTGATACACATAAAGTACAGACGTACATCTGCTACAATTTTTGCTATATCATCGGGACCACAGAAGCAAGATGGCGAGAAAGATACAACAACAACAAATTATGAAAATAATGCTGCCTATATTGTCCAATTAAAGTAGTGATGTATCAAAAGTGATCGGACAAAGCACACGTCACTAGAAGTTGACAAGGATGCAACGACATCAAGAAATCAAGAGAGGCCAAAATGAGGGGGAGTAGAATACGCACTGCACTCTTTTTTCCTTCACCAAGTTTTTATCCCACTGAGTTTTTCTTGGTAAGGTTTTTAATGAGACAGTTTCTCCCTAAGCGTATTCTACCCAATACACAATGACATTCAAGAGGGAGTGTTATAAATACATGTGAATGTCATGTTTAACTATCTACCTCATCTGCCACCACCTGCCAATATTTTTGTGTATATATATGCCAATGCTTGGCTATTTTATGTGTGTGAGGTCTGTAACACATATGAAATGAAAAACCAGAGCTCAATACTACTCTTCACCTTGCTCTTCTTCTTCCTCACCATTATAACATTTCACAGTACCAATTACACTTTTTATAACCATCCTGCAATTGATTTCACAATATCACCAACAGGGCTCACAAGTCACAACATCATATCCAGCATGTCTTGACTAATCCGGATTGGACACTAATTTGTGCACCTAATTATGATTGTCCCAATAAAGATTTTATGGATACACAAAATCTGCTTAACCAAACAGAGTAGCTTACACAAACCAACCCAGGTCAAAATTAAAATATTTGACTTTATAACGTTACACAATGCAAATGGAGGCCCAGGTTTGGTTCCATATGTTTCTGCTAATCACCAACCCCTAACTTATTAAAAATCACCAACCTGTTGCTAAATCAAGCCCTTTAACCCTCCCCGGAAGATGACAAGAGTTGCAACTTGCAAGCTAATGACTTTGACTTTTATACAGACAACCCGGGTTCCTGTCTCCAAAACATCTTAATCAACTTTTATATTGGGGGTCTCTTCTTACCTTAGCCGACACTCAATTTGCTAAGCCAAACTACTTCATCTTCAATTTTTCTAACAATTGCTCTCCTTATCTCCACGGCACTAATTAATGACCTTATTGGAGTAATAGTGAGAGAAGATTCTTGAATCTCTAATTCTAATGTTTTCCTAGGGGGAAGATAGCTGCACACAGAAGCTTCCCTCACTTGCAAGAATTTGATAGTACTACTAGTTAAATACAAAAAAAAACACACATGGGTGGGGTTTCTTGCAGTTACTAGGTGCAAAAAGGCAGTACTACTAGTTTCAGCATCAAAAGCACCAAGTTTCTATTTGCAGCACTCTTCATAGTACTACTGGATCCACCAAGCCAGAGAGCAAGAACAAATTCATCAGACGACAAATCAAGACCTGGAATTGGCAGACATTCTCAGGAATGCAAATTTGGCGGCCCCAGTTGAAGAATGGACCTTCAACCATCAGAACTCTCCTTTTCATTCTAGTCCTTTTCCTTGCTTCCTGCATATATTCCTTGTGGATTGATACTGTAAGTTTCAAGAACTTAAAACTGCACACATTATATATACTTCCTTGACTGTGTTTTTTAAACTTACAGGAAACTTATTTTTTGCAGTCTAAGGTTTCAACTCAAATTTCAGCGAAGAACACAGTAGTCATCTTCTCTGAAAAGCACCAAAACCCAGTTGCTGCTATTATTGAATACCCACTAAACTGCACCACAGCCAAAAACCAAACACAAACCTGCCCTACAGACTATCCAAAAACATTCACTACCCTTCAAGATCAAGACCCATCATCATCAGGATCACAAGTATGTCCAAACTATTTCAGATGGATCCACGAAGATTTAAGGCCGTGGAAAGCCACGGGAATCACCAGGGACATGGTGGAGAGAGCCAAAACAACAGCACATTTCAGGCTAGTAATCCTCAATGGCAAGGCATACATAGAAAAGTACAAACAATCGATACAAACAAGGGATAAATTCACCATATGGGGCATTCTGCAACTCCTGAGAAGGTATCCAGGAAGGATACCTGACTTGGAGCTGATGTTTGACTGTGATGATCAGCCGGTTGTCCGGTCGTCGGACCACCGTGGCCCCAACAAAACCAGCCCACCACCTTTGTTTCGCTACTGTGGGGATAAGTGGACCATGGACATTGTGTTCCCTGATTGGTCTTTTTGGGGTTGGTATGTTCTTTTTTTCTTGGTTGTCTCTTTTCATAATTGGTAGGTTTTATGCATGACAGGTCAAGATGGTTTGTGTGTCAAATTCTAACAACTGGCGACCGGTCCTGAATCTAACTAGTTAATCAACTAGGCTTGTAACTTTTCTTTCTTCATGCGTGCTTCTTTTTTCTTCCCCTGTTATCACTTTGGTTTATGTGGTCACCTGTTTGTTTGTAATTGTATCCATTGTAGGAGTGTGAAACTATATTGACTTGGAATGAATCATTTGGTTCCCCTCTATGTGCTAATTGACATGTTACCTAATCATGGGATTTTTTAAAAAAGTTAAAAGAAAAATAAAAGAAAGAGCTACCCTACCATTATCATAGTCACCATAATCTAACAAATTTAAGTTTCTTTTTCTCATCTTCTGGTTTCATTCCACTTGGTAGTTGATCATTTTCTTATTCTCCTTTTGTGTCATGATAGGCGCTTTCTAGATGCTCTATTAAGTTATTCAATGTGAAATTTGGGTTCAAACCTCGGCACTGGCCAAGGCCACCAGGGTTCAAACCATGGTGTGGGAGGGTTGGGGAATTTGGGTAGCCTTAGGGTTGTAATCAAAAAAAAAAATGTGAAATATCCCACAAGGAGACAAATGGGCAATGACATTTTACTCCACTAAAAGGTTATGCACATGGTTCTTGTAGGGCTGAGATTAATATAAAGCCATGGGATAAATTGTTGAAAGACCTGGATGAAGGAAACCAAAGGAGCAAATGGATTGATCGAGAACCGTATGCCTATTGGAAAGGAAATCCCTATGTAGCTGAGAACAGACAGAATCTACTTACTTGCAATGTCTCTGATGAAAAAGACTGGAATGCTCGCCTATTCATACAGGTATTATATATCTCCTGCATTATACGCTTACCTCCTGGTTTGAGAACATAATTCAATTCTGGTTTTATTATGTATTTATGACTTCCACATAGTTGCATTCTGAGTACTTCTGTTTTCTGCATTAACAATCACCAACATAAAAGCTAAGACCCTGCAAATTTTTAGTCCCAAAATTCAACACAGCTAGTATTTCTATATAAAATACATGCATTTTAATTTGCAGGATTGGATTCTTGAATCCCAGCAAGGGTACAAGCAATCAGATTTAGCTAGCCAATGCACTTACAGGTTTATAATTCTTGACTCAAAACTGAAACAAGTTATCTAATAAGAGTCGTTTCGATGATTTAATATATCTTAGACCATTTCCCTTCATTAACTCATAATCGACTCAGGTACAAGATCTACATCGAAGGATATGCATGGTCTGTCAGTGAGAAATACATTCTAGCGTGCGACTCTGTTACTCTGCTAGTGAAACCTCGTTATTATGACTTCTTCACAAGAAGCCTACAACCTGTGGAGCACTACTGGCCTGTCCGTGACAATGACAAATGCAAATCGATTAAATTTGCAGTAGACTGGGGTAACAGACACAAGCAAAAGGTAAATTAAATCTCTCTTGTGTCCAATATGGAATCGAAATAGGACTTGAAAAATGAAATTAATAATGGACCTTGGCATTGCATGTGATCAGGCACAAGCAATAGGGAAAGCTGCAAGCGATTTCATTCAGAGAGAATTGAAGATGGAGTATGTGTATGACTACATGTTTCATGCATTGAATGAGTATGCTAAGCTACTGAAATTCGTGCCCCAAGTGCCGGAAGGAGCAGTCGAATTGTGCTCGGAGAGTCTAGCATGCTCTGCAGATGGGTTGGAGAGGAAGTTCATGACAGAATCCTTGGTAAAGAGTCCTGCTGTTTCAAGCCCATGCAACTTGCCTCCACCTTATGAGCCTCATGATTTGGGACGCTTTTATAGGAGAAATCTAAATTTAGTAAGACAGGTAGAGAAATGGGAAGATCAATATTGGTCATAAACTGGAATAGAATAGTCATATACGAGCAAAATTTTATACCAAAGCCTCTAGCTGGATTTTTGCAGTGAATAATATTAAGGAGATGTTGGGATTCCACACTTCCAAGCAGGAACTAATACTAAAATTATTCAACTATTTAAATGTAAACTCGTTGGAATTATCAAAAACTGGAAGAACTTGTAAACCTTAGTAGCAGAATACTAGCTAGATGAACTACTACATCCAAATATAGGTCACACTGAGATTCAAACCTCTCTCTGTTGCCTAAAGAAATCCCAGGTCACCAAGGAGTGGGGGTAAACCATATCCCCTTGAGTCTTGCACAGGGCAACTCAGAGAAGCTAGATTCTAATATCCTTTCTCGTAAATTGTACACTCCCAAATCGTAGGCAGATCCATAGCAGAAAAGGTCCACAAAATATATCCGGCTTCCTTTGATTCCCGACACATTCAATTCGGACTAGGCAAATGAGTTGGAAAACCCCACAAACAAGGCTCATTCCCCCAAATCCCACACAACATCCCATTGGTTGTTAGCACATGGCCTGAAGACCACAAAGCAGCCAGTTTTTCTCACTGGATTTAACTGATGTTCATATGAGGTTCTCCGGACAACCAGTAGCAATTCGGCTCCGGTTTCCACCAAGTAGAAGTTGTAGCGCTGATTCCTGGACAAGTTAAATTCTGATTGGTTAGAACAAACAAGAGTGCAGGCATGGGGCATGGGTATTGCTTGAACACTACAAGCAGTACTGGTGGTGATCAGGGTGGGACGATCATAAACAAGGAGCCTGCCACTTTCATGCACAGTGTAAAGCTTTCCCTTGTAAAAAGTTGCATCCAAATAACCCTTGACTTCAAATGCTGGATTCCTAGTTTTCATATGCACCCACCGTTCATGCCCAGGTTCCCGATAGAGCAGCCCTCCATCGTGACTCCTAGCCAATAAGAAGAAGTTTGGATCTGTCGGGTGTTAGAACTCATGTCTCCTTGTCTCATTTCAGAGTTTTGATATTGACAAACTAACCATAACTCAATTGATGATATTCTTGAAGTAAAAAGAAATCAATCAAGGAGCAAAGAGCACAAGAATTGAAGTAACAAGCAATAAGTGTTAGGAACTCAAAATTATACAAAGGTTAAATACTCAATTCGTCTAAGACATTGGCTCAAAACAAAATCAATTTTACTCATGCATCAAATAACTTTGCTTCAATCATAAAATCATTTTTGAGCATTGAACATCGATGTTCAAAGTTTCCAACATCGATGTTCCTGCCTTCATACAATTTTTCAAAAAGAGGCAGTAGCTCAGAACATCGATGTTGGCTTCCTAAACATCGATGTTCTTATGCCGTTGCACTTAAAAAACTTTTGCAGCATCAAAACATCGGTGTTCAACTTTAAGACATCGATGTTCCTTCAATTGTTTTTCTTCAGAACTTTGGCAGAGTCTCAGAACATCGATGTCCAAATGGTAAACATCTATGTTCTCATGATGCTCATCTTTAATCTGTTTTGGCAGTGTTCCAAAGCATCGATGTTCTACATTCAGACATCGATGTTCTCATGATGCTCGCAGTGTTCCAAAACATCGATGTTCCATTGGCAAACATCGATGTTTTAGTGACCGTTGGACTCAATAATTCATATTTGTTATCAAAACATCGATGTTCACTTTGTAAACATCGATGTTCTTGTGACCGTTAGTCCAATAATTCAAATTTACTGGCTAAAACATCGATGTTCTATTTCCAAACATCGATGTTGTGCTGTTGTCAGCAGACACCTTTTTCAACTCCCCATGCTGTTTTGTCAAAAGGTATTTTGGATTGATTCCACAATGGTCATACATATTTTGAGACATATAAATAGAGTTATTGCACCTCTGTTTAAATGCATCAACTCTCTACATTTTAAGCATTCATTGTTATTCATTCAAACACAATTTCATGAGCCAATATTCTTGAGAATTGAGAGTTGCCTTTATAGAGCTTTACTTGTTACTCATATCCACTCTTTGAGAGAGTCTTGCTTTGAGCGATTTTAAGTGTTTTCATACACCCTAAGGGAGGATTGTTCCCTTGTGGCAAATTCATAGGAAGAGTGTCTTTCTTTCTGTGAGAGAAGTCTTGAAGTGAGGTATCTTCAAGCAAGTAAGTAGAGCTTCGTGTGACTCGAATTCTAGGTTTGTAAACGGTTTGTTAAGCACCCGGAAGCTTAACTTAGATAGTGAAATCTTCGAGAGAGTCTCTCGGAGGACTGGATTTTCCACACAAGTTGTGTGTGTGAACCAGTATAAATTTTGGCGTGTCCTTATTCTTTCAATTCCGCATTTATTTCCTGCAAATTTTTAGTTTCGTCCGGAAAATGCTATTCACCCCCTCTAGCGTAGGGCACCTATTCTAACAATTGGTAGCGGAGCCTAACTCTCTGAAAGACTTAACCGTTTGAGAGAAACTTTCCATGGCTTCTTCAACTAATTATGCAGGACTCTTCGAAGGACAATCAACCACTCGTCCACCGCTCTTTGATGGCACCAGCTACAGCTACTAGAAGGAGAGGATGAGAATCTTCCTCCAAGCCAACAACTATGCTCTTTGGCAAATCATGAAGATCGGAGAGCAAATTCCGACGAAGAAAGTTGGTGAAACCACAGTGACAAAGACGGAGGCGGAGTATGACGCTGCAGACATTACGATGGTTGAAAACAACGCCAAATCAATCAACATGCTATATTGTGCAGTCAACCCCGATGATTATCGAAAAATCTCTTGCTGCACAACCGCAAAAGAAATGTGGGATAAGCTGGAGATCACCTATGAAGGAACCGATCAAGTTCGAGAGGCCAAAATCGACTTCCTTACTACAGAGTACGAACTCTTTCGCATGAAGGAGAATGAGAGGGTTGAGGAGATGTTTGATCGATTCTCCAAAATAGTAAACAACCTTCATGCTCTCAAGAAGGTCTACTCCGACAAGGACTTGGTCAGAAAAGTCCTTAGATGCCTCACTCCCGAATGGCGCTCTAAAGCTGACGCAATCTATGAAAACATCGGGACATCGAACACAACCATTGACGGTCTTAGAGGTAACCTTCTAACCTATGACACTACTATTCTTAAACCTCTTTGCAGGAATCGAAGAAGAAGGACATAGCTCTCAAAGCTTCCACCTCCAAGACGCAAGAGCTCATTGAATTGGACTCTAGCGATGACGATCAAGAACTTGGACTTGTCATCCGTAAATTCCACAAATTCATGAAGAAAGAATTTGAAAGGAAAGGAAGGAAGACGTCCGGTCCACCCAAGTGCTATGGGTGTGGAGAGGTTGGGCACATCAAGCCCAAGTGCCCCAAGGCAAAGGAGGGAAAAGAAAAGAAACCCTACAAGAAGCAAAGGGCATACATTTCTCGGGGAGGCGATTCCGTCGATGAATCATTCGATAGTGATGAAGAAGAGACGACCAACCTATGTCTCATGGCAAAGGAAGAAGAACTAGAAGAGGTAAGTACCACTTCTCTAAATGAAGATTTTACACACGAAGAATTGCAAAATGCATTTGATGAGCTTTATAGTGAATTTATTTATGCTTCTAGAGTTAATAAGGATTTAAAGAAATAAATTACAACTTTAGAAAATGATGTGGAAAAGTTGTCAAATGAAAATGAAAAGCTTAAAGAAGAGAATAAGTTTTATGGAAAGAGGAGTGCTAATAAACCGGAAAGTCCAACTAAGGAATGCTCATCATGTAAGTCATTAAAGGAACAAGTTAATGAACTTGAAACAACCCTAAAGAAATTTAGCACCCCTCAAAAGAACTTAAATTCTCTCTTAGGTAATTTGCAATCAACTAAACATGGAGTAGGTTTCAAACATGAACCTAAGAAGAAGAAAGTTGAGACAAAATCTAGGAAACCTAAGGTTCATCCCAAAGAAAACAAAGCAAGTAAAATGCACAAACATAGGCAACATAGTAACTATTATCAATTCAGAAGGATGCACAACCCAAATATTATTTGCCATTATTGCAATAGGATTGGACACATTGCTCCTGTTTGCTTTACTAGGCATAGGCATTGGGCACAAGATGAAGCTCATTACCATTATATCTCTAACACTCAAAGACCCAAGAAGATTTGGGTACCGAAAACCCATTGATTTGTTTTGTAGGTATGCTTGAAGGCATCAAGTGTACTTTGGTACCTTGATAGCGGATGCACCAAGCACATGATCAAAGAAGCATCCAAGTTCTTGATTGATCCTTGTAGAAATGCAAGGATGAGTGGTAATGTTGAAAATAATCATCTTTTGGTTGAAATCGTTCTATTCTTTCTAGTATACTTTTAATAGTGCTCTTAAATGCTTAGTTAATTAATTAATGCTTATTGATTATTGCATACATATCATTATTGGGTAATGATAAAAGAATCTTGAGCATCCTATCTTACCTCGGTTGAAAAAGAGCTTAGAAGTGAATTAATTTTGCATGAAGAAAAAACTTTGGGTCGTAGGTTCATACCCAAATTTTACAACCCGAGAGCACAAGATAGTTTCTTTTTCGCATCAAGCATGGCATGTAAAGCATAATAGATTAAGTCGAGGAACATTAGCTTATCATTGAACACTCATAAAGAAATAATACACGTGCTTAAACATAAATATTTTTATTTGTTTTAACGGTTGGGTACAACGTTGACTCTGAAACTGTTAGGATCATTAGCAATATTGACCCTGATACTATCATTCCAAGAGAACCACATTCCGCCCGAATTGTTCTGACCATGTAGTTCGAACCAGTTTGCTGGAGGAAAACGAAGCGGGATGACACCGTGATTATCTTCCAGCTGCCACAAGGTCTCTGTGAGCAAAACCATGTCGGGCTTGTACTGGTTCTTCAGATCTCTCAAAGTACGTACAAACTCATGGGAGCGCCTAGTAATTCCTCTGCAGTTCCAAACCAGAAGGCGAACTTTTGGCCAAGTGGGTGGTAAGCCAGTCACTCGCGAAACACTCTGAGCAGTCATTAAGATTTGGTAATAGCTACCTTCATCAGAGTTTGGCAAGAAGGCTCCAGCCGGAATTCCTGAAGCCTGTCAGAGATGAAAAACATGATGGAATTGGTCGAGCCATAAAAGGAAGCTCGAAGGGTGCTTCGGTCCTCCAGGAAAATCGTCTCTTCCATGCGAGACAAAGAACCTGGACGAGTAGAGCTCGTCGACGAAGACCAAACGAGGCATCCTCCTGAGCTCGTTTGGCAGTTCCTCTTGTTGCACATTTATCAGGCTATAGGCTAACCGATTCCTCCTTCCTAAGGAGGCTCCCTCAACAAAGAAGACAGATGATGGAGCAGGCATTTTTTTGTCTGAATGTGGTTTGTGTATCTCTCTTTCTCTGAATCGTATTTTTCTTAAAATGCTTTTGATTATTTACTAACTATTGCTTTGCCTTTTATAAAAATACGATTACCTATTTTTCAAAGTCTAGACTCTACCTATTTTTCGATAAACGGTAAAGCAAACCTCTCTCTTCACAAAACTACAAATTGTTTACGCTCCTCAAGGCTTTTCTTTTTGAAAATCTTTACCACTGCCTACATCATTACTCTTGTCACATTGCATGTTTTTGGGCTACAAACACTTGTATTTTCTAGCTCACTTCTAACATGCATTATTTTTTCACTCTCGCTATCTTGGCTCTTCAATAAAGGGATACCAATCCCAAAATTCGCTTTTACTCATGTGGGGTTTATGAACAAGTGGTTGCTGATTATTGTTATTAATTCGCCGTGCATTATGACGTCATTTTTGGCTTACACAAATAATAAACATCGTTTTATCAAAGAATATTTGATTTCTATTGTTACAAGAAATTCGAGATTTCACCACTTATATTCTTTTTGGTTACTAATAATAGGCTTGATTTTATCTTATATCATTCCTACCATTTATGTTTAATAACAAGCTTGATTAAGAAAAAGGAACTACTTATTTATTTCTTCATAAAATATTACAATAGAGAAGAAGCACTCTATGAAGTTACTTGCTTCTCCAGTTCCTTTACATGTTTGCAAACATTCTCAACCTGGGAGGAAAGTCCCATACAGGCCATCTCGATCTGCATCACAGCAGAGCTGATCTTCTTCAGGGCTAAGTTCAGATGCCCTAGTGTCTGTATTGGTGTACTACTGTGAGCTATCCCTTTGCCCTTCGGATCATCAGTTTCTTTGGTGACCGGCTTCTTTTGACGCTTACGAGATATGGCCGTGTCTTCCAAATGACCAGGGACATTCCTCCGCTTGCGACGTTTCTTCGGCTTTTCCTCAACATCAGAATCACCAAAGAGAGGATCACCAAAAGTATAGCTTAACTCTTCTGAGTCAGAGGTAGTTCTCGTTCTTATTGGTGAATCCATGGTTTGAGATATGCCTTGCCAAGCATGAGGTTGATATTTATAAGCAGAAAGTGATTACGGTAAAGACAAATACGAGATTTCGGGTTGAAGAAAGTAGAATGCTCGAGAGAGTTGCTGACGTAAGCCGTGACGAGACTATCAAAATCCGTAAAGAAAGAGTCATTCTTCGGAAATTCGAAATGAACTAAGAATCCCTGACTCTACATTGATCTAATTTGTGTATTTTTATTGTCTTACCTTTACTGACATAAGCGTCGGAGTATTTTCTAAGTTGTTTTGCAGGTACCCTTCATTTAAGCCAAAAGATAGGGGGAACAAAAAAGCCGAGACTACGAAACATCGACGTTGCTCAACGAAACATCGATGTTCCAAATGAACAAACTTAGACCCGAGGCTGCAAAACATCGATGTTGACGATAAAACATCGATGTTTAATAGACTTCAGCTCATATCATTTTCAACCAATAGCTTAACAACATCGATGTCGAGAGGCCAACATGTGCACAATCAAGTCATTAACCGACATATATAAACATCGATGTTCCGATATGCAACATCAATGTTCAGTAAGTATTTTTCTTCCCAGTAGTTTTAAACATCGATGCTTCCAGGTAAGACATCGATGTTCTGTCATTACAGTTTAAAATGTTTCATCCAGTAGTTTTAAACATCGATGTTATTTTGATTGGGGGCATTTCAAACTTTGACCAGACATAGAAACATCGACGTTGCCCCAATGAACATCGATGTTCAGACGTCACTTTTCAAAAATATAGCCGTTGGATAGCATGAAACATCGATGTTTTTTTACTAAGACATTGATGTTTAGCCGTTATTTTTCAAAAATATAGCCGTTATCTAGCCGTTGGAGCCTGTTTTAAGAACTAAAATAGCTATATTCTTGGCTTTCCTATATAAATGCTGCCTCCTTCTCTCATTTTACACACTCCCTACTATTCATTCATTCTACACTTACTCTCCACATCATTCTCCTACTCATTTTTCTGAAGTATGGCAGGTGGGAAGGAATCTTCCAAGGGCAAATCTCCCGCTAAGGAGAGACCATCAAAGCAAAGAGGAGGCTCTTCAAGCTCAGCTCCTCAATTTACCGTGGAAGGCACCTCAATCTGGTTCTCTTCCAGAGTCGAACTTCACAACTTCATGTCTCTCTTCTCCAAGCGCTTAATTGCGTCTCCACGGTATCTTCCGGTGGATTACCCGAAGGAGAAGAACTACACATAGTTTGAAGCGATCTTCGAGCATCGGGATTGGGGGAATTCGTGACCAACAGGGGCTAGCAATACAGTGCTGAATTCGTCCGAGCATTCTACTCAACTCTCCGACGAGATGGTGACACATTGTCCACTAATGTCAATGGAGTGTACATTACTATGACATTGGAGGAATTTGGGGCGCGTCCTGGATTGCCTTTTCAGGGAGACGATATTGCATCCTATGGAGGTGATCATTGGGCCACAACCCATGAACCACCCTTTCTGAATGAGCTTGGCTTCACGACCCTTGTTCGACACAGCTCCGGGAGGCCAACCATCCACTCCATTAACCCAGAGTAGCGAGTTCTATTCTACCTTCTCACTCGGGTCATCAAGCCAAGAGACGGAAATCACACCGTCATGTCCATTGAAGATATGAAAGTACTTCATGCTAGGGGTGTGCACAAACCGACCAACCGAACAGGACCCGAACCAACCGAACTTGAACCGCGATCAACCGACGTTTTTAACCGACCGATTAGAACTCGGTCCAGGTCGCCTACGGTTAGGTGGGCAACCGACTGCTTAACCGACCGACCATCTTAACCGACCACCCGAACCAATTTTTACCCTAAGTATAAAAGAAAAAATCAATACCTAGTTAATATACTTAATACCCACAACAAATATCTGATTCTTTGCCCTCTGCCCCTCCCTCCCTATTCTCTAACCCTAACAGCCGCACACAATTTCTAGAGAAATCAATTTCTCCAATCCTCATCCTACTGGTCCTTCGATTCGTCCTCTCCAGCCGTACACAGTCCATCGATTCGTCCTCTCCAGTCCTCATCCTACTCGTCCATCGATTGCTAGAGAAATCAATTTCTCCGTCGCTTCACACCCACACCACACCCATCGTAGCCATCGCTTCTTCGGGAAACTCCAGTATCTCCGGCGAAGTCCAACTCCTCGCTCGTGTCTCTTCTCCCGAAGTCGAACTCTAGCATTTACCGGCGAAGCCCACTGATTAGTATGGATGTTCTCATTCTTGTTGGTCTTCGTGGTAGACTACGAAGACTGTGAGAACTTCCCCTCCATAGATATTAACTGGGAAATAATCAGCTAAAGCAACAAAGGAGCAGTCTCATTTTCTTACTTTACAACGCAGCAAGGTATGCTGTACATCAATCGCAGCTTTTCCCTTTCCTCTCCTTGATTTGTAAAATTTTTAGTATTTTTTGTTTACCTTTGTACCCACAAAGATTGCGTAGTTGGTATTTAGTTTACAATTTGAATTATCTAGCTACACTGGAGCTTCTTGGTGGTGTTTTGTGCTTATTTTTTGTACAATATTTAACAATCCAGTTTTCTTTTTGGGTTTGACAATGACTAAGTTAGTGTATAATGAGAGTTTGATTCTATGTTGGGCTCTGGTTTCTTGCTATTGATCATTAGTCTATTAATGATAACTTGAGTCTGTTTGCATATTCCCACTTTGACTAGATCTTAGAAAGTTTACTCTGATAATCACAAGATGTCAAGTTATTTGTGTAAGCCTACTGTTAGTTGGAAAATACTAGTAAAGTGACTGCACAGTATTGTTATGGCAGATTCCAGGTTTGATATTGTATTTTGGGAGTTTTTCTTTAATCTCTCAACTGTTTTAATTGGCAGAGTGAAAATATACAAGCAACATTACTGTATAACATGCCACCATAGACATATAATGTTAAATCTCAAATTGAGTTGTATACCATTGTTTTTGTGCAGCAACCTTACTGATATAATTATTAATTGTGTATATATTTTTTGCAGTATAAAAAATGGCTGAGTTTCCATCCAATGCAGCAATATCCACTGATGCTAGTGGACTAACACAGGACTGTGATGTTCCCGTTACAGTCCCTGGAAATCTGAATCCAAATGATGGTGAAAAGAAAGAGATGACTGGTAAGAACAAGCGAAATCTTTCTAATAGAGAACCTTCAGCTATTTGGGATCACTTTATTAGAATAGAGAGTAAAGATCCAGAGCATCCTAGGGCATGAGCTGGAAAAGTATTTGATAGATGCATGTGAAACTTGTGGAGAGGAGTTTGATATTTTGAGGTGGTGGAAGCAAAATACATCAAAGTATCCAGTATTGTCCATGATAGCAAAGGATGTTTTAGCAATTCCGGTATCCATAGTATCATCAGAATCAGCTTTTAGCACAGGAGGATGTGTTTTTTATCCTTTCCGAAGTTGTTTCTCTCCTGCTATGGTTGAAGCTCTTGTGTGTTGTCAAAATTGGTTCCGTGCTTCAAAGGCGATGTTAGATCTTCAACAGTTGATGAATAACATTGAGGAATATGAAGAGATTGAAAAAGGTAAATTTAGTTGATGTAGTCAACTTTCAAGTACTTTTACACTATACCAACAATATGTCATTTCATTTGAGTGATCTTTGTTAATTGTTTTCCAGAATTTCCAGCAAAGATCACTTTACTAGTTGACGAATGAATGATCATGATTGCAGTGGAATTGTTGCTGGAATGGTAAAATCTTGTTCCCTAATGCTCTCTTATTTATTTGAATGATTGTTTACTTATAAACACCTGCTACCTGCAGTTTATTCTTGGGTTTTTGTTGCATATTTTTGTAGAATTCACAACAAGGTCCACAGGTAATGTTTGATGGTCAACGCTTTCTTTTCTTTCATTCTTCACTTTTTTTAAGTTATTTTGTTTCTGCAATGAGAAATTGGCTCCAAGACATTCATCTGGAATAGTGTCAAAATCTGAGATGTGCAAAAACCAGGAACCTGAAATTATAGTATTAAGTTTAGCAAAGTCCAACCAGCAGTTTATCTTCTGTTTTTCTTCTCTTTTCTTTAGTTTTCTTTTTTTATCATGGTTATAAGACCCGGACCGGCCCGGACGGTCCGACCCGGTTAACCGCCACCCGGAGGCCAATCCGGGTTTTTACCCCTTGCGGTTTGGTGCCTCTCAAAACCTGGACGGGTCGTGACGGGTTCTCCGGTTTTCGCGGGTTTTTTTGACCCGGTTTTCACCCGGGTTACACACAATCCCCTACTATTTTTTTCCATCTCTTTGTCTTCTTCTCCTCCAACTCCTCCTCTTTCCTCTTCTCCTCTCCTCTGCCTGTAAATCCAGCACCTTCCTCCTCCCTCATCTTCTCCCCCCTTATCAATCCCTAAAAATCCTCAATCAAAATTCAATTAAACACAGTTCCCAATCAATTCTTCTTCAAGGAAGGATAACAAAAACTACAAATCAATGTCTTCGTTTACCCGCAACCCACACAACAACTCCATTAAAATCCGGCAACCATAACCATACCTGCAAAAACCAAACACTACCAACAAGGGCTGCCGAAAATCAGTGACCCATAGCCACAAAACTTCCCATTCGCCTCCTCCTATCCTCACCTCCTCCCTCGCCTTCTCCTCTCTTCCTCCTCTCCTCCTCCCTCCTCTTTCCCTCCTATGCCGCCACCACAAGCAGGTATCGCCTGGATGAATCCCTCGCCGTCCATTCCTCGTCCAATAGACTCACCAGTAACGCCAAATCCCCCAAGAGCCCGTCGCCGATCGTCTTCACGAACCTGGTTCATTTTTTTTTTAATTTTTTCTTCTTTCTTACTTGTTTGTTAATGTTGATGGAGTGTGTGTTTTTGACTTTGCTTTAAAAGAAGTTTGTTTCGATTGGAGAATTTAGAGGCTTTGGGTTGTAGTTTACTTTGTTAGGGTGTGGTTTGGTGAAATTAAGGCATTGTGGGTTTAGCACGCCACCTGTTTGACAAAAGGCCAGAACCAAAGCTTTTATTAGTAGAAACTCTTCTATGCTTTGCTCATTTAATTAAACTCTTTTATGCTTTGCTAATTTAATTAATTATACTTTTGTGCCTTAGTTTCAAAGTGTGATTATATGCTTTAATAATCTTATGGATTGGATTTTTTTTATGCGAACAGTTTTTGGTTTTCAAAATTTTTTTCTTCCAGATATATTATTAATGTAATTTTAATATATATTTAATTAAAACCGGTCGGACCCCGGTTTCCCCGGTTGAACCTCTTAACCCGTGACCCGGAGCCCAAGCCGGGTTTATGGCCGGGCCGGGTTTTATAACCTTGTTTTTTATTATTACCCTGAATGAATTACTTTCTTTTTGCCTTTTTTTCTATTTTATTTTTTGGCCTGCTAAAACATACTACAGCTTTGGTTGATATCATTTTTGTTCATTGCAGATGAGATATGAGTAGCTGCTAGTTCATGTACTTGGAGATGTCTAACCACGCAACAGGGCGCGTCTTGGCTGGAGGATTTTTCCTTCTTTAGCGTTCAGTTTTAATGATCATGTTACCTAGAAGAATTGTTATCCACTTCATTTTTTGACGCTTTAAAGCCGTATTTGGAATGAGACATGGCTATCTAGCTTTTTCTATAAGCCATGTAATTATGAGCTATTTGTGAAGGAATCCCTCAAATGATTTTGTTTTGATGCTATTTATTAGTGTTTGTGCAGTTGAATGCGAAAAAAAATTTCTACTGCCATTAAATAGATAGGTTAAATATGAATTAGTGGGCCACTTTCTCAGCTTATAGTAACGCTGGGAAAAAATCGTGTGGGCTGTCCATTGGCAAAAAAAACTAAATCATGTGGCTGGCCCATTTCAATGCTAGCCCAATTTCAAATCAACCGATCAACCGAAGTCGCCGAACCGACCAACCGATTCAACCGATAACCGACTCAACCGACCACCCGATCAGGTGATATTTTCCAACCCGCAGTATGGTCGGGTCGGGTGTCGGTTAGACCCATAACTGACAAGATCCGACCTGTGAACACCCCTACTTCATGCCATCATTCATCATGCACCAATTAATTGGGTACGATTTGTGCTTATGCACATGTCGGACTATACATCCCAATACACCGAGCATCCTTTGCCATATTCTTTCTTGGTGTTGGATATTCTATTGCATGCAGGTGTTGATGTCGGAAAAGGCGGGCAGGTTCCTCACACCAAAATATGGGCGATAAGTGACGCCACTTTCCGCACCAGCAAATCTGTGGAAGAACCAAGGCCCGGCCAAACTTCCGAGCAAGCTCCAGGGACTGCCCAAGCAGAAAGTTCCCGTCCAGCTCCTTCTCGACGCCGAACCTCTGGAGTCACTCTTGAGTCCATTGCTGACTCCATCCCTTCAATTAAGCATGACAAGCATGGGCCGAGCAATAGAGAGGATTGACACGGAAGTGCAAAGACAAGGCCACTCTCTTCGGTCTTACTTTGCCCGTGTGAATTACAATCCTCC
Organism: Turnera subulata; assembly: GCA_028386065.3. Classification (NCBI taxonomy): domain Eukaryota; kingdom Viridiplantae; phylum Streptophyta; class Magnoliopsida; order Malpighiales; family Passifloraceae; genus Turnera; species Turnera subulata. The sequence continues at coordinate 218,202 of JAKUCV010005226.1, forward strand.
ATCATATCACACCACACTTCATTGCTACAATTTTGAAGATGAAGGTGATGATGATGAAGACTTCACTCCAATGGATGTTGAGGATGGTCAAGAAGGAGGTGATGGTGAAGAAGGAGCAGTTGAAGAAGAAGAGGAAAACATCCCTGCACAACAATCTGATGATGATGATGATAATGACGATGGGAGCAAAAGCCCAACTTTCTAAACTCTTATCTCTTGTTATGTTTATGTCTTTCTAATTCAATAAAATATTTACTATTGCTATTTCTTTTTGCTAATGCCAAAAGGGGAAAGATAAGAAGAAGTATATGCACAAAGAAATAATATGCACCAAGTTAGGGGGAATCATAGTTTGAAAAACATAGGGGGAATTAACCTCACTTATGAATTCATAAAACTTGGCACATACTAATCCCTCATTTTGAACTCATAAATTTGGCATATACTCCTATTTGTTTGTCATTATCAAAAAGGGGGAAATTGTTAGAACTCATGCCTCCTTGTCTCATTTCAGGGTTTTGATATTGACAAACCAACCATGACTCAATTGATGACAATCTTGAAGCAAAAAGAAATCATTCAAGGAGCAAAGAGCACAAGAATTGAAGTAACAAGCAATAAGTGTTAGGAACTCAAAATTGTACAAAGGTTAAATACTCAATTCTTCTAAGACATTGGCTCAAAACAAAATCAATTTTACTCATGCATCACATAACTTTGCTTCAATCATAAAAATCATTTTTGAGCATTGAACATTGATGTTCAAAGTTTCCAACATTGATGTTCCTGCCTTCACACAATTTTTCAAAAAGAGGCAATAGCTCAGAATATCAATGTTGGCTTCCTAAATATCGATGTTCTTATGACCGTTGCACTTAAAAATCTTTTGCAGCATCAAAACATCGATGTTCAACTTTAAGACATCGATGTTCCTTCAATTGTTTTTCTTCAGAACTTTGGCAGAGTCTCATAACATCGATGTCCAAATGGTAAACATCGATGTTCTCATGATGCTCGCAGTGTTCCAAAACATCGATGTTCCATTGGCAAACATTGATGTTTTAGTGACCGTTGGACTCAATAATTCATATTTGTTGTCAAAAAATCGATGTTCACTTTGTAAACATCGACGTTCTTGTGACCGTTAGTCCAATAATTCAAATTTACTGGCTAAAACATTCTATTTCCAAACATCAATGTTGTGCCGTTGTGAGCAGACACCTTTTTCAACTCCCCATGCTGTTTTGTCAAAAGGTATTTTGGATTGATTCCACAATGGTCATACATGTTTTGAGACATATAAATAGAGTTATTGCACCTCTATTTAAATGCATCAACTCTCTACATTTTAAGCATTCATTGTTATTTATTCATACACAATTTGATGAGCCAATATTCTTGAGAATTGAGAGTTGCCTTTATAGAGCTTTACTTGTTACTCATATCCACTCTTTGAGAGAGTCTTGCTTTGAGTGATTTTAAGTGTTTTCATACACCCTAAGGGAGGATTGTTCCCTTGTGGAAAATTCATAGGAAGAGTGTCTTTCTTTCTGTGAGAGAAGTCTTGAAGTGAGGTATCTTTAAGCAAGTAAGTAGAGCTTCGTGTGACTCGAATTCTAGGTTTGTAAACGGTTTGTTAAGCACCCAGAAGCTTAACTTAGATAGTGAAATCTTCGAGAGAGTCTCTCGGAGGACTGGATTAGCCCCACAAGTTGTGTGTGTGAACCAGTATAAATTTTGGTGTGTCCTTATTCTTTCAATTCCGCATTTATTTCCTGCAAATTTTTAGTTTCGTCCGGAAAACGCTATTCACCCCCCTCTAGCGTAGGGCACCTATTCTTACATCGGGGAACAAGAGAAAACAATCTGACGGTAGGGATAATATTGCGCTCGACAAGGAAGGAGAATCTCAGCCCCAGTGATAGGGTTTAAGACTACTAGGTCGTTGTTGTCTTCCTTCATCACAACTAACCATCCCTTATAAGATCCGAAACAATACCTTAGTCTTGGAAGAGGGAGCTATGGCAGAGTGTGTTTTATGGTTTGGTAGTCAAGGTTGGCTCTGGACAAGGGTATATAGCGCTGAGGATTTTGGGGCATGTGCAGGTCATCAAAGGATTCACCTGCTATGAACCCAGGAAGTCCACATTGAAGATCAAGACAGTAGTAGTTTTGTCTCCTATGGTGTTTCGCTACACTTCTCCACAAGGAACACACACTTCCGAAACGAATCAGATCGCTGATGTTACTTATTTCCTTCACTACCTCCACCAAGATTCCCTCCATATGAGTCCACTCCGCCATAGTGTGCCCTAAATTATCTGTTGTTTCCGCTGCTCTAATCTATATCTATATCTATCTATCTATCTATATAATATATATATGCTCTATATCTATATATATATATATATATATATATATATATATATATATATATATATATATATATATATATACTAGCAAAAATATCCACACCTAGCTACTCGCCGGTTTTTTTGGTTTTCTCAAAGATGTCAAGCACTTTATTGAATGTGAGATTGCAAGGATGCTAATCCTGCTACATCAGTGTATAATGGACAAGCAACCACTAGGGAAATTGCTATACAATGTAATGCATGATATTTAAACAGATCATGTTATAACTCGGCCCTAGACATGTAAAGGAATAGGCCCAACAAGGGGAGCCCAACCGTCCAGCAGAATTCGGGCCAGTTAGACGAACATTTCAAAAAGCTCCTGGAAATTCCAGAGGAGAACAGCTCCTATTTTTATTAATTCTCTTGTTTAATCGTTTCGATTTCTGTTATAAATTTTATTGAGTTATATCACATCACTCTATACAATTTTTCCATCCAAAAATTTTCTATTTATCCACAATCTATAAACATTCTTTCAAGTAATAAAGTACGTACAATACTAAAAAAGATAAAGTACGTCCAATTATACACGACCAGTTCTTACCAAATATATTACACTAGCAATTGTCCCCCTTGGATAAGTTTTGCTACGTCTGTTTCAAATTCCTTGTCCGTGATGACTTTGAAACTGCATCAAGCCTGTTGTATGACAATGGCCAATAGATCCCACAAATGCCTCTGTTCGTTTATATCCTGGCAATCCTTTTGGGAAGAATAATTCCACGACACACTCAACTTTTCCTCTATAAATGTTTCTTAGTGGAATTGCAATAGCGGCATGCAAATTAAACATCCTAGTGTGGTGGGAGAGAGGAAACTGGGTTTTGCTCAAGGATGATATGTCAGGAGCAAAACATTGTTTCATTCTTGTGAATGCTCTCCCAACAATTCCCAGAACTTGAGAAAGGAACAGCTCAGAACATGCCTCCTGGGATCCTAGAAGATCCCTGTCCAGCTACCGAGCAAGCAGAATCAACTACAAAAAAAGTACCAGGCACACTCATCAAACTGCTCGCATCCAATTTTGACTTGCCTGACACATGGAGCTCATGTCAGAGCCAAGGGTAGCCTATGAGTCTCACAGATGGATTGCAATATTTCAGAGATCTCAAGGAACTGCAACTTGATAGAATTCCTGTGAAAAGGAATTTATAAGGACTCATAATTTTCAGATAATGATATCAGGATGAAATAAAGTAAACAAAAAACCAGCAAAGGGTGAGCCTCTGATGCCACTGCACTTAGATTCTGTCACTGTTAACTTAAGTATGTCAATCAAGAAGACAGCATTTTGAGTGCAGCTTACTAAAAATAAGCCCATCATAAGTCTGGAAGTCTAGTTAACAAATGTAAAACTTAATTGGCAGAAAGAGAATTATGTAAGAAACCATTGTCCTCTTCCTTTACCTCACTTCAACATACAGGTTATTATGAGCAAATGCTTTCATCTCCAAAGGGGGACTGGCATTTCCACTACATAGTTCAAGAAAATGAAAAGATTGAGTAACGTGGGAAAAAGTTGCTCACAGCACCGAGGAAAGGATCATAAGCTTCTTCTGCAAGGTATGCCAAAGTTGTTCCCGGGTCAATAATGGTTCCTCTGTTATTTTATGTTGTAAATGCTGCTGGATCAATTGGTAGCAATTGTCCATTGACAGCAATGCTCTGCAGATTTAAGTTATGGTGAGGCCTGAACATTTGAGGAAATTGTCGGGCCAACAAAATTCAGATTTAAGAAAGTTACAAACCAATATCCCCAAAAAAAAAAGAAAGAGAGAACACCCCGTCAGAGGAGCATGACATTTTAAAGATTATCCAACTTCCTACTCATATCAACAACTGCCAATAACATAAAAGTTGGAAATTATATTTTTTTTGCCCTTAGAAGAATATCAAGACAACAATCGCCAAATAAGAACCACTGAAAGGGACACAGACAACAACCAACAATAGTCTGCAAAATTCAGATTTCTTATGTTACTGTTTTAATAGCACTCCTCCTCTCCGTAATGAGCTATACCTCTTTCATTTTTTGGATGAATGGTAATGAGTAATACTACATTGATGCTATACCTGTTTTATGTCCATGGCTTCCTTGGTTTGCAAGCTCATTTGCTTGGAAAACATGGCAACATGAGCAAAATTTCCATAAAATACAAAATTTGCTAGCTAGAAATATTAATGGAATGCCCAGGAACCGAATCAATTGAAATAAAAATCAGAAGAATTGTTTTCTTATAAGCATTCACGCATTTAATCAAATAGATTATATGCAAGAGAAGGGTAAACAAGAAATTAAAAAAAAAAAAATAGGAGAGAAGGATAGCTTCGCCGGAGGAGGAGTGGGGGAGGGAGGATTGAGAGAGAGGACAAGGAGGAGGTGAAGAAGATAATGGAATGGGAATTTCCTTTTAACTTTTAACTGGAGGATTTTTTTTTTTTTTTTATGGTGAGAGGTAAACAAGGACTTAATGAGTGTTATAACTTTTAAGGCTTAACTGGAGGATGTATATTACGTTCAAAGAAAGAACTGGAGGATGTATTGACAATTAGAATGTAATCAGGGAAAACATTACTTTTTTATCTTTTTGTTATACTAAAACATAGGAAAGGGCCATAATTTTGGCAAACCAAAAATGCCGTTAATTCCTTAGAGTAATTTGTATTATTACTATTAATTCTACGAAAACATTTTGTAAACTGCATTTCTCATGAAATTCAATAACTTGCAATAGGACTTGCTGGTGTGTTTCTTTGGGAAGATTGGTGGTAGTACCACACATTGCACATTGTTTGATATTAACTGTCCAAGTGTCCATATTATCACTACGTCTGTGAGTGCAACTTTATCAACAAGGTGAGTAGGCTTTGTATTTTCTGGTAGATATTATCTAAGAAAATACTTCTGTAAAGTAAAATACTATTAGAAAAAAAAAAAAGAACAGTTGTATCCCCTGAAATAAAACTAATCTTTAAAATTCTTCAATTTATCTCTATGACCAAATATTCTTAACCAATGCCAGGAACATAACTCTCTCTGACAATCTCTATCTTTTCCACTCTCACAACCTTGCCAGCGTTCACCGTTGAAACGAATGAGAATGTAGGTATGGAAGCTGCTGGAGAGGTGGTGGCTGTTATGCCTTAGGAATTAGAAGATTGAAGATATTATGCCAGACTGAAAATTTTGCTGTATTTGTTTACAAAAAAAATCAAACATTAGATGTTCTCAAAATCATTAAACTTGTTATAAAATTGGTTTATCAGGTTTTGTCCCCCGCGCGGGCAACTGAGTAGTGTTAAAAACTAAATGGTTAGATGCCTGTGCAGAAGATGGTATTATATTCACCTGCAGCGCCACGCATAATTATATTACACATGCATCAATGAACATTATTTGGATTGTCAGTAAGGAGTGGAATGGAGTCATCGATCTAAGGCTTCACTAGCGTTTTAGTTATTGTTCGCGCACGAACAGCGAGCGACCCTCGACCTGCCGATTCGACTGTTTGAAGAGCCAAACCGACAACCAGATCCGACCGTTGAAAGGCCGAACGGACGGTGTCGTGCGTCCTGGACTGGGTTTTGATGCTGACCTGCCGATCCGACCGATGAAAAGGCCAGATCGACAACCGAATCCGACCTTTGAATGAAGGGCCGAACGGACGAACGTCAAACGCCCTAAATCGGGTTTTGTGTTTTAGGTTTTCTAAGTTATACTAAACTAAGAAAGCATGATAAAGATTAACTAATAAAAGGTAAAAATT